>JALAZF010000003.1:38952500-39147500 GCA_022829125.1 Lathyrus tuberosus | reverse complement strand
AAAAGTAAATGGTTGAAATGAGTATATTGTGGTTATATTTGAGGCCAATTTTGGACAATTGAAACAGGCCATACATGCCTTGTTTTTTTCCAAATTTGTTCATTTTTTTTCTACTTTATCCAACAAATTGATATAAGCTTCATTGTTGATGTTAAGAGAAGAGCGAAAAACACGTAGAGATAAACTCATAAAACCTAACTCATAGAGTTTTTCTTCAAACGCACGAGGCATGGGGCGGCGCTAACACGGATTTTTTTAGCTAACTTATCATATTTTGTAGAAGATCTAGGAAATGGGCCCAAAAACGCATGAGTGATACCTGTAAGGTAAAAAGGGATTAATATTTGCGAAACCCAGATAACGACTTTCTCTATTTCCATTGTAGATTCTAGAACATAGGTGTTGAGTATAGGTTCTTAAAAATTAGCAACAGTTGAAATAGGAAATTGTTTTTTTAGACCTGAGGTAGGAGTTATTGTTCTTAATTTAAAAAGAGGAAAGAGTGGTGAAGGTTGTAGAAAAATGAGAGTTTTAAGGGTTTAGAGAAAGAAGCGATTGAGTATATATATATATATATATATATATATATATATATATATATATATATATATATATATGGAAATGCTAACAAACACCAAAAATTAGTGGGTCGCACACAAAAATACACTACATCTATTTTTTTCTATTTTTTGTCTTCATCTTTCTAATGTGGGTTCCACCCAAAATTGGTATGACCCACACAAAAATACACTAAGGTGTATGTTGCAAATGCACACCTACATAGGTGTGTATTAGCATGACTCATATATATATATATATATATATATATATATATATATATATATATATATATATATATATATATATATCAAAAACACTCAAATGCACACCTACATAGGTGTGTATTAGCATGACTCATATATATATATATATATATATATATATATATATATATCAAAAACACTTAATTAATATTAAGAAAGCTTAAAAAACTAATATAAACAACCATAAAATTAAGAAAGATGAATTTAGCTTAAATACTCATATTCAAAATAACAAAATATACTAATGGTATAAAACATTTTTAAAAAGCATAACATCTAAAAAGAAACATGAAGAACAAATATTTGTCGATAGTGTCAATTCTTGTATTTAAATACACAAATCTGATTAAAATTATAATAAACGGTCAAAATATGTTACATGTGGTGGAGGGAAGATTTGGACAGACAACGACGAGATGCAGAGCATTAGAAAAAATAAATACTACTGCAACATGTCAATGTGCTCATAGTCATAAATTTTCTCACGGTGGTCTTCATGTTAGTCTTTAATATAATTGCTACAACTTGCATGGGTAAAAGAAAAATTGGATTTGATTTTGCTTTTGAGAGAGGAGTCAAAGTTATCCCCAGTTGGTCGAAGACCAGTGATAACAGTCACGTCGAAAATAGTCGGGGTTATTATTCCACAACGTGGTTGAAATGTGTTGGTCGAGCTTTCCTAAAAGTAAATGGTTGAAATGAGTATATTGTGGTTATATTTGAGGCCAATTTTGGACAATTGAAACAGGTCATACATGCCTTGTTTTTTCCAAATTTGTTCATTTTTTTTCTACTTTATCCAACAAATTGATATAAGCTTCATTGTTGATGTTAAGAGAAGAGCGAAAAACACGTAGAGATAAACTCATAAAACCTAACTCATAGAGTTTTTCTTCAAACGCACGAGGCATGGGGCGGCGCTAACACGGATTTTTTTAGCTAACTTATCATATTTTGTAGAAGATCTAGGAAATGGGCCCAAAAACGCATGAGTGATACCTGTAAGGGAAAAAGGGATTAATATTTGTGAAACCCAGATAACGACTTTCTCTTTTTCCATTGTAGATTCTAGAACATAGGTGTTGAGTATAGGTTCTTAAAAATTAGCAACAGTTGAAATAGGAAATTATTTTTTTAGACCTGAGGTATGAGTTATTGTTCTTAACTTAAAAAGAGGAAAGAGTGGTGAAGGTTGTAGAAAAATGAGAGTTTTAAGGGTTTAGAGAAAGAAGCGATTGAGAGTATATATAAATATATATATATATATATATATATATATATATATATATATATATATATAAATGCTAACAAACACAAAAAATTAGTGGGTCCCACACAAAAATACACTGCATCTATTTTTTTCTATTTTTTTTCTTCATCTTTCTAATGTGGGTTCCACCCAAAATTGGTTTGACCCACACAAAAATACACTAAGGTGTATGTTGCTAATGCACACCTACATAGTGGGACGGAGGGAGTACAACAATATGTCTACTTCAAAAAACGTAATTATTAATATTAAGAAAACTTAAAAGAATAATATGAACAAACATAAAATTAAGAAAGATGCATTTAGCTTAAATACTCATACTCAAAATAATAAAATATATTAATGGTATAAAATATTTTTCAAAAGTATAACAACTAAAAAGAAACATGAGGAATAAATATTTGTGGATAGTGCCAATTCTTGTTTTTAAATCACACAAATCTTGTTAAAATGATAATGCGAAATGTTATTCTTATACCCATGTGTACACTTAGACCGTATTGCATTGTTCACCAATACGGTAAACAGTGAAATATTAAAATAATAAATTATTTTATTTTTTAAATATATAAAAATTAATTATTTTTTTTTATATTTAGACCTTTATTAACTAATTTCATAACTTCATTAACCAATTCTTTACATTGTATTAACCAATTTTGTTTTAATATTAAAAAAAAAATTTATATCTGAACGTATATTAACCAACTTTATAACTTCATTAGCCAATCTTTTATATTGTATTAATCAATTTTGTTTTACTTGTAAAAATTATTTTTAATATATGGGCGTTTGTTAACCAACTTCATCATTTAATTAACCAACTTTTTACATTTCATTAACCAACTTTGATTTACTATTAAAAGTTACTGTTTACGGGTACTGTTCAAATGACACTGTTCACGTCTCTATTCATGTATAGTTTTACTGTTCACAACAATGTTCACCATATTTGTGAACAGTGTATGAATGGGTGTAAGCATATCATTGTTGAATTATAATAAACGATCAAAATATGTTACATGTGGTGGAGGGAAGAATTGGATAGACAACGACGAGATACAGAGCATTAGAAAAAATAAATACTACTCCCTCCGTCTTACAATGAGTAATCCATTTGGAATAAAATTGTGTCCCAAAATATATGATCCATTTCAATTTTCAATGCAACTTTTTATATTTTACTCTCTAATTTTTATTACTTCATCATTCCCAATACATCATATGGGCAATTTAGTAAAAATATCATTATCTCTCGTTCATTTATTCATTTTTTCTTAATCTGTGTGAAAAATCAACTGGATCATTCATTATGGGACAGAGGGAGTACATCAATACGTCGACTCCAAAAAACGTAATTATTAACATTAAAAAAACTTAAAAGACTAATATGAACAAACCTAAAATTAAGAAAGATGCATTTAGCTTAAATACTCATACTCAAAATAATAAAATATATTAATGGTATAAAATATTTTTCAAAAGTATAACAACTAAAAAGAAACCTGAGGAATAAATATTTGTGGATAGTGCCAATTATTGTATTTAAATAACATAAATCTTGTTAAAATGATATTGTGAAATGTTATTCTTACACCCATGTGTACACTTAGATCGTATTGCATTGTTCACCAATACGGTAAACAGTGAAATATTATAATAATAAATTAATTTATTTTTTAAATATATAAAAATTAATTATTATTTTTTATAGTTAGACCTTTATTAACTAATTTCATAACTTCATTAACCAATTCTTTACATTGTATTAACCAATTTTGTTTTAATATTAAAAATTATTTTTATATTTGAACGTTTATTAACCAACTTTATAATTTTATTAGCCAACCTTTAATATTGCATTAATAAATTTTGTTTTACTTGTAAAAATTATTTTTAATATCTGGGCGTTTGTTAACCAACTTCATCATTTAATTAACCAACTTTTTACATTTCATTAATCAATTTTGATTTACCATTAAAAGTTACTGTTTACGGGTACTGTTCACATGACATTGTTCACGTCATTATTCATGTATAGTTTTACTGTTCACAATAATGTTCACCATATTTGTGAACAGTGTATGAATGGGTGTAAGAATATCATTGTTTAATTATAATAAACAGTCAAAATATGTTACATGTGGTGGAGGGAAGATTTTGACAGACAACGACGAGATGCAGAGCAATAGAAAAAATAAATACTACTCCCTCCGTCTTACAATGAGTAACTCATTTGGAATAAAATGGTATCCCAAAATATATGATTCATTTCAATTTCCAATGCAACTTTTTATATTTTATCTTCTAATTATTATTACTTTTATCATTCTCAAACATCATAAGGGTACTTAATTAAAAATATCATTCTCTCTCCTTCATTTATTCCTTTTTACTTAATCTGTGTGAAAAGTCAACTGATCACTCATTGTGAGACGGAGAAAGTACAACAATACGTCGACTCCAAAAAACGTAATTATTAATATTAAGAAAACTTAAAAGACTAATATGAACAAACATAAAATTAAGAAAGATGCATTTAGCTTAAATACTCATACTCAAAATAATAAAATATATTAATGGTATAAAATATTTTTCAAAAGTATAACAACTAAAAAGAAACATGAGGAATAAATATTTGTGGATAGTGCCAATTCTTGTATTTAAATAACACAAATCTTGTTAAAATGATAATGCGAAATGTTATTCTTACACCCATGCGTACACTTAGACCGTATTGCATTGTTCACCAATACGGTAAACAGTTAAATGTTATAATAATAAATTAATTTTTTTTAAATATATAAAAATTAATTATTTTTTTTATATTTAGAACTTTATTAACTAATTTCATAACTTCATTAACCAATTCTTTACATTGTATTAACCAATTTTGTTTTAATATTAAAAATTATTTTTATATCTGAACATTTATTAACCAACTTTATAACTTCATTAGCCAACCTTTTATATTGCATTAATCAATTTTGTTTTACTTGTAAAAATTATTTTTAATATCTGGGCGTTTGTTAACAAACTTCATCATTTAATTAACCAACTTTTTACATTTCATTAACCAACTTTGATTTATTATTAAAAGTTACTGTTTACGGGTACTGTTCACATGACATTGTTCACGTCACTATTCATGTATAGTTTTACTGTTCACAACCATGTTCACAGTATTTGTGAACAGTGTATGAATGGGTGTAATCATATCATTGTTGAATTATAATAAACGATCAAAATATGTTACATGTGGTGGAGGGAAGATTTGGACAGACATCGACGAGATGCAGAGCATTAGAAAAAATAAATACTACTCCCTCCATCTTACAATGAGTAACCCATTTAGAATAAAATGGTGTCCTAAAATATATGATCCTTTTCAATTTTCAATGCAACTTTTCTTATTTTACCCTCTAATTATTATTACTTCATCATTCCCAATACATCATAAGGGTACTTAAGTAAAAATATCATTCTCTCTCGTTCATTTATTCCTTTTTTCTTAATCTGTATTAAAAGTCAATTGTATCACTCATTATGGGACGGAGATACGTCGACTCCAAAAAACGTAATTATTAATATTAAGAAAACTTAAAAGACTAATATGAACAAATATAAAATTAAGAAAGATGCATTTAGCTTAAATACTCTTTCTCAAAATAATAAAATATATTAATGGTATAAAATATTTTTCAAAAGTATAACAACTAAAAAGATACATTAGGAATAAATATTTGTGGATAGTGTCAATTCTTGTATTTAAATAACACAAATCTTGTTAAAATGATAATGCGAAATGTCATTCTTACACTCATATGTACACTTAGACTGTATTGCATTATTCACCAATACGGTAAATAGTGAAATATTATTATAATAAAGTAATATTTTTTAATATATAAAAATTAATTTTTTTTTTTTATATTTAGACATTTATTAACTAATTTCATAACTTCATTAACCAATTCTTTACATTGTATTAACCAATTTTGTTTTAATATTAAAAATTATTTTTATATCTGAACATTTATTAACCAACTTTATAACTTCATTAGCCAACCTTTTATATTGCATTAATCAATTTTGTTTTACTTGTAAAAATTATTTTTAATATCTGGGCGTTTGCTAACAAACTTCATCATTTAATTAACCAACTTTTTACATTTCATTAACCAACTTTGATTTATTATTAAAAGTTATTGTTTATGGGTACTGTTCACATGACACTGTTCACGTCACTATTCATGTATAGTTTTACTGTTCACAACAATGTTCACCGTATTTGTGAACAGTGTATGAATGGGTGTAATCATATCATTGTTGAATTATAATAAACGATCAAAATATGTTACATGTGGTGGAGGGAAGATTTGGACAGACATCGACGAGATGCAGAGCATTAGAAAAAATAAATATTACTCCCTCCGTCTTACAATGAGTAACTCATTTGGAATAAAATGGTGTCCTAAAATATATGATCTTTTTCAATTTTCAATGCAACTTTTCTTATTTTACCCTCTAATTATTATTACTTCATCATTCCTAATACATCATAAGGGTACTTAAGTAAAAATATCATTCTCTCTCGTTCATTTATTCTTTTTTTCTTAATCTGTGTTAAAAGTCAACTGGATCACTCATTATGAGACGGAGATACTCCAAAAAACGTAATTATTAATATTAAGAAAACTTAAAAGACTAATATGAACAAACATAAAATTAAGAAAGATGCATTAGGCTTAAATACTCATACTCAAAATAATAAAATATATTAATGGTATAAAATATTTTTCAAAAGTATAACAACTAAAAAGAAACATTAGGAATAAATATTTGTGGATAGTGTCAATTCTTGTATTTAAATAACACAAATCTTGTTAAAATGATAATGCGAAATGTTATTCTTACACTCATGTGTACACTTAGACTGTATTGCATTGTTCATCAATACGGTAAATAGTGAAATATTATAATAATAAAGTAATTTTTTTTTAATATATAAAAATTAATTATTTTTTTTATATTTAGACCTTTATTAACTAATTTCATAACTTCATTAGCCAATTCTTTACATTGTATTAACCAATTTTGTTTTAATATTAAAAATTATTTTTATATCTGAACGTTTATTAACCAACTTTATAACTTCATTAGCCAACCTTTTATATTGCATTAATCAATTTTGTTTTACTTGTAAAAATTATTTTTAATATCTGGGCGTTTGTTAACCAACTTCATCCCAACTTTTTACATTTCATTAACCAACTTTAATTTACTATTAAAAGTTACTGTTTACGGGTACTGTTCACATGATACTGTTTACCTTACTATTCATGTATAGTGTTTTTGTTCACAACAATGTTCACCGTATTTGTGAACAGTGTATGAATGGGTGTAATCATATCATTGTTGAATTATAATAAACGATCAAAATATGTTACATGTGGTGGAGGGAAGATTTGGACAGACAACGACGAGATGCAGAGCATTAGAAAATATAAATATTATTCTCTCCGTCTTACAATGAGTAACCCATTTGAAATAAAATGGTGTTTCAAAATATATGATACATTTCAATTTTTAATATAACTTTTTATATTTTATCCTCTAATAATTATTACTTTTATCATTTCTGATACATCATAAGGGTATTTAAGTTAAAATATCATTCTCTCTCGTTTATTTATTTTTTTTTTTTTAATTTGTCTAAAAAATCAACTGAATCACTTATTATAGAATGAAAGAAGTACAACAATACGTCGGCTCCCAAAAAAAACATAGCCACTACGACGGCAACAGTCAACCTTTTTACCAAAACCAGGCTAAATCAGTGACGCAAGCAGTGACACAAAAAAAAGTCCCTCGCACGTGTCCTACCCTCCATTCACATCTCGCGTGCCGTGATGTCTGCCTTCGCCTTTATTTATCAGCGAAAAAACATGGTTCGAAGTTCGAGGACTTTCTCTTCTAAAATACACCTTCCCCCGACTTCACTAATCCCGCGTGTATTTTTTAATCAACCTTTTTGACTCTTCTGTTCTTCATCCTATAAAACCATTAGTTCTTCCTCTCTTACAACTTCGAACTCCGAAATCGAATATCAAACATCACCAAACATCATCAACATCAACAAGAAGAAGATATTAAACAGAAATTCGCGAATGCAAGGTGCGTTAGAGTTACCACCTGGGTTCAGATTTCATCCTACTGATGATGAGCTTGTGAATCATTATTTGTGTAGAAAATGTGCTTCTCTACCAATCTCTGTTCCTATTATCAAAGAAATTGATTTGTATAAGTTTGATCCATGGCATCTTCCAGGTAATTTACTTTTCAACACGGTTATTTTAAAAATAAAATTAATAAATTTTGATACTAATTTTTTTTTTTGGGTTTTGTAAACAGAAATGGCTCTTTACGGTGAGAAAGAATGGTATTTTTTCTCTCCCAGGGACCGGAAATATCCGAACGGTTCACGGCCGAACCGGGCGGCCGGAACCGGTTACTGGAAAGCCACGGGAGCCGATAAGCCGATTGGGAAGCCGAAGCCGCTTGGGATTAAGAAAGCACTTGTTTTCTACGCTGGGAAAGCTCCTAAAGGAGTTAAAACGAATTGGATCATGCATGAGTATCGTCTCGCAAACGTTGATAGAACCGCATCAAAAAATAACCACAATTTAAGAGTATGTAATAAACTAATAATAATAATAATACATTATTATGAAATTAACTTTATTTTTATGGTGTGAATGAAAATGAAATGATTTTCTTATTTTTTTTTTTTTTTTTTTTAATTAATTACAGCTTGATGATTGGGTGTTGTGTCGAATATACAACAAGAAAGGGAAGATTGAAAAATACAATGACAATATTGCTACAAAAGAATCCTCATTAATGTTTTCTGAGGAAGTTCCATTTGAGAATGAGACGAAGCCTAAGATTGAAACGAACGGTCATGATGGTTTCGGGATTTTTAATGAGCAGTTAGATACTGACACGTCAGATTCGGTGCCACGGTTTCACACGGATTCAAGCTGTTCGGAGCACGTGGTTTCGCCGGATGTCACGTGCGATAAGGAGGTTCAAAGTGAGCCAAAATGGAACGAGTTTGTTCTGGGGCCTGATCCAGTGTCGGCCTTTGATTTTCAGTTGAATTTTATGGATGACGGTGAAGATGACCCTTTTGCCCCTCAGGTTCAGTATCAAATGAATCAGCTTTCGGGCTGGCAAGATGTGTTTACGTACCTACCCAAGTAATTTTGTTTTGTTATTTTGAGTAGGGATGAAAATAGGTCATGGTCGTGGGGTTTTAGAGGATTGGGATCCTAAAAAGAGGGGTCCCATGGGTATTTTAAATTGGTTATAGACAAAAAATCACATTCACAACAACTAACTGCAACTTCAAGTGGAGATGCTAATGGTGCATGTGTGTTCTTCTTGGGGAGGTGATTACTGGGGATTGTTCTATCTGGGATGATATTCATTTGTTGTATGGTTCAAGTTTAAGAAATGGGGTCATTATTTGTAACTAAAACAATAAGCACAATGATCTCAATTCTAGATCCAATTACTCATATTAGGGAGGGGTATATGGTAGTGTTAACATGTAAGAATTCATGTAGAAAATTCTTGTTCCATTCCTATTATTGTACTAGAATTTTTTTATTATCTTTGTTATATAGTATTCATTTTATAATATAATGTATTTTCACTTCTTTTCTAGAATGATTTTATTGTCTACTTAATAAATAAAATTAATTTATTGGTGCACTCTTTTCTGACGATGTATCGAGAGTGTTTTTATATTTAATATCTGAATATCGTCATTTTTGTCTTAATTATTGAGTTAGATATTTATAGCTCTGATCTCTTTCTGAGATTCTTTAGCCAGTAGTGAGAATAATGAGTGAGTCACTCCTTCAATGGTTATTGCCAAATCTATTGATACTTGTTTGGTCATTGGTTATAAGCTATGAAACATGGACACTTTAAACACAACTCTGACACTGATACGGCAACACTGATAATAATTTTAAAAAAGTAATGATTAAATATAATCACAAATGTTAGGTTAAATATTCGACGGAGACACGGACACATTTTTATTCAGCAATGTGGGAATCCAATAGCCATACTTAGTAAAAGTATTGAAAACTAATGAAATGCCAAAGCATAGAAGACAATATTCTATTGATGCTAAATATTCATTTGGTCTTATTATAGCCTTTAGTAGGTTGCAAATAGCTGCATAACCATGCTTATATGAAATGGCCCTAATATATAATAACTTCTGTAATTATCAGAAGCTAATACTATACAATCTATACCCTGCCCCAATATACTATACACAAATCACTTGTAGTTTACACTTTACCATCACCAGCTCTATAAACAACATTAATCTATTTTCTACAATCATATGAATGCTTGAATTAGGTAGTTTTTATGATCATAAACTGACATCTCTGGATTTTGGAACACCATTGCAATCTGCAGGTCCCCATCCAATCAACTCCTTTTCATTGTCGAAAACCATCACTTTGTCTAGCATGGATATGTCTGCATAACAGAATGCAGAGTTCATCAATCATCTAAACAAATAAATATTGCTGAACAGATCGAGATGATATCCATCAAATTGAAAACATGTCAGGTGTCCGACACATGTGACTACTTTTTCTTTTGGATGTTATTATCAATATTTATGTGTTAGTATAAGTGTCGTGCTTCATAGTAACAATGTAACTAAATTCATACCTCCAATTAGGTTCACTTCACCCAATCCTACTTCAGGACCGTTTAGAATTCCTAGACAAACATTTCCCTTGTTCTGGCAAAAACAAAAATGTTAGCATTCACACATGAAATGTTCCTATTATTTACTATAGCAGATAACAAACATAGAAAATGTAGAAAAGTTATATAACTCACTGATATTATTAAATAAGCTTCAGGAGGGATCTCAAACTGAGATTTAACTTTTCCACCATTGCTGAAACTAAGTACTAGTGGCTTGAAGTATTTCTTCACTTCATTTATGCTTCTGAAAGGTTTTTTACCATGCCAACACATTGGTAAAGTCTGGTCATCAGGTGCTATATTTAATGGCTTTCTATGTAATTCCTTATTCACCTATATTTGGAAAATTGAACTATATAAACCATAGTTACTTGTTTACATTAATTCTAAGTATTAGTGAAAATTGATTTTAACTGACCAAAGAAATCAATGCATGGTAAGCCTGAGAGTTGAAGTAAGTATACGAACTTCCGGTATCGAAAATAATATCCAGACTTCCCACTCCGGTCTTCCTTCCTCCGAAAACAAGTTCAGCTGGTCCGGCCGAGTAGTGTTTTGCCCTGATATCATAAAATTATGAGTCACTAGTATAATATGTGTGGATTATGTGAAATGAGAATGGTGTACTAACGAATGGATAGACGAAATCGGAGTCCAACTCATTTGAGAAGAATCATAAGCATTTCCAAAGAAGATATAGCCTCCTCCTCGCGAACTTAAGCAATGTCCGATCACATTTCGCACCAAGCCCTGACTATTCAGCTGTGAAACCAAGCTAGCCTTTCCCCTTCCAAGTCCAAGTATCCCGTCTAAGGGATGGTAAGAAGAAGGCGAAAAAATCTGATCATATCCACATCTGTATAAACGAAAATTACACGCATTAGATAAATTTCATTAACATCTAAACAATGAGAATATCCCAATTTGTTCACCGATGAATATGTCAAATAGCAGATAATGCAGCAGAATAGTTTGCAAAGTAAACAAACCCGAGCGCCATCCGAACTTTAAGTTGGACTCCATTGGTGAAGTTGAGAAGGTAGACATCATTGAGAAGCACACCAAGGGTTGAGTATTGATCAGCATACTTAATTTCGTAGTCGCATTGATTAGGATCTTCACATGTGTAGTCATCACTGGGCTGCAAGGACGCGCAGAGCGGATCCTTGCACGGCACAAAGTCGTTGCTAGGTTTGTAAAGTGGATGAGGTGTCTGAAAATTTTATCAGCAAATTCAAATCATCATAACATTGAGAGCAATTGTTGCGAGATTTTTCAGTGTAATGTTACCTCAGAACATTGAGAACAAGGGGCATCACATTGGAGCCATGTGAGGTCGCTACCAGTGTCAACATCAAGAAAATAAGGCCTTGGTGGTTGACCTATGTTGAGAGTAACATTATAGAATCTGCAAAAATTGAAAAACATGATAAAAATGAAATCACAAAACATGAAAGAGAATAAGAAACCTTAAAAGAAGTGAATTGTTATCATACCCAACAGGATAAACATTGCCATAAATGGGGAACACAATTGAGGAACCAGCAGCAGCATGGTTCATGAGACTTGTCCTTGAAGACATGGATTCACCTGGTAGAATTGTGTTTCTTCCACTTTTGCGTTTATTACCAAACCAAGCTGAACAAGAAGACAAGCTTAACATCATCACTGTAACCACCAACATCAACCTCAATCTCACCTTATCTATTTTCATATTTTTCTTCTCTGATCTCTAGTAATGAAAAAGATAAAGAAAAAAAAAACTATTTTATTTATTTATTTTGTTTTATCTTTTATAATGTATGGATGGAAAAAATTGAAGAATGGTGTGGTTGAGTTTAAATATTTAAATTAATGATTCTTGTTGGAAATAATTGGTTGTGTTATTCATGAAGGAAAGGAGAGAATAAACTCAACATTAGAAAGTGGGATTGCTTTCTTTGCTATGTTTTTTCTATCCCTTTCTTAATTTTACACATGAATCTACCCTAGATTCTAAATGTTATGAGCACTCTTTGAATTGATATTGTAGGAAAAAAATTTTAAAAAAAATAATAATTGGGAGAGTATGTGAAGAAAAAAAGTGGAGGTGAAAACAATACGCAAATGTTGAGGTTTTTGTGTGATTGTTTATTTCCTAGAAACTTCTTCCCCACTCCTTCTATGAGACTGTGAAAATGATTGCCGCAAAAAACAACAAAACAAGTAATAAAAAATAAATAAGTTTAATGGACTTTTTCTTGTTGAAAGGACTTTTTCTTGTTGAAAAAGCCAAAAAAAAAAAATATTAAATGACTATTCTAATACTCCCTCCATCTTAAAATAAAAGTTTTTTAAAGTTAGATACATATAGATTAAAAAAATAATTATTGAATGAATAATTGGAACAATTTTATAAAATCACCCTTAATTGATTATCATAAATGTATAATATTATTTAATAACTTAAAAATAGTGTATACAATACTACCTCCGTTTTTTATTATAAGGCGCTTTAGAAAAATATTTTGTATCACAATATAAATCGTATTCTAATATCAATGAATTATTAATGTTATTTTTTCTATTATACTCTTAAATATTTATTATTCTCTTATTTCAATTATGTAAATTTGTCTTTCCAATACTATTAATAAAGAACAATTTTGTAAAATCCGTCATAATTTCTCTTTTTCATACTATAATTATTACATTTTTTAATACGTGTGAAAAATAAAAAACGACTTATAATAAAAAAAAAAAAAAGGATTTCTTAATACACCCCAAAGGTTTCTTAAGCACCGCGCGAAATTTCTTTTTTGCCCCCCTAATTCCGGATGTGCACATCCGGACGCACCATTTTTTTAAAAAAGGTTAATTTGTTTCGGATGTGTAAATCCGGAATGTTTCCTCATGTGCACATCCAAAAGAAATTCTTATAACTTCGCGACAGAGCCTTCTGAAAAGTTAAGAATGAGGGGGGAGAAGGCTCTGGCGCGAAGTTATAAGAATTTCTTCCGGATGTGCACATGAGGAAACATTGTGGATTTTCACATCCGGAACAAATCAACGTTTTTTAAAAAAATTGTGCGTCTGGATGTGCACATCCTAAATCAGGGGCAAAAAAGAAATTTCGCGCGGTGTCTAAGAAACCTTTGGGTGTATTAAGAAATCGAGCATTTATTAAGAGTAAAGAGTAAAGGTAAAACTTAATTAATGTTGTATTGGAAAAGTAAAGAGATTATTTGAGTCAAATTTTTTTAACTAAAAAAATTCTTATTTTGAGACAAAGAAAATATAAGATGTAGGGAAAATAGAAATGAGTGTTTCCAAAATTATTTAAAAAAATTACACGAAAGAATTATGGAACAATGATCGTGAAGAAATTACAGGAAAGAATCATAGGGTAATGATTACGAAGATCGACAGCATGTCTACTATCAACCTGATAAAGAACCTGACACGAAAGAACTAAATACATCGAAATGAGATTTCATTATTTGAGAGAGCATATAGCAAATGGAAAGTTGAGCCTGAAACATTGCAGATCAGAGAATTAGATTGCAGATATAATAATACAAATCAAATTGTTTAAGTGATTAAGAACAATGATGAAGGTAGATGATTAGACACAATGAATTATGTGGTGTATTAAATATGTAGATGTTTGTATGAAATTAGTGTATTTGCTATATTAGACAAAAGGTATATCAAAACATACATTCGAAAATTGAAATAGCCTAATTTAACTTAATTTTAGTTGAGTTAATTATTTTGTAGCCGATTGATTCAGGATCATTAAATAATTGGATTTATGGTTTCTCGGATAGATGTGAGATTACTATTAATATTAATGTAGAGTTGAAGGCTATCTTTTATGGTTTTAAAAGTAATAGAATTTATTTTAAAATTAATTTGTTATAAACTAAAAGAATAATTATGATATCAAGTAGGGGTGAGAATAGGCTGGGCCGAGCTAGACTTTACTAAGTCTGAGCCTGGCCTGCTAAAAAATTCAAAGCTTAAGTCTGGCCTGTAGTCTAGCATAGGCTTATTTTTAGGCCTAAGTCTGGCCTTTTTGAAGGCCTGATTAGCCTTCTAGCCTATTTAAAAGCCTACTTCATTTGAACATTTATAAATAAGAAATTCAACTAATGTTAAATAGACTAACAAGTTAAAAGATCAATGAGATTAAATGTTTGGTTTCATTGTCTCGTTCAAGTTTTCTTATTAGCATAAGTTTGGTGATACTATTTGTTGAAGATAATTTATGAGAAAAACTTATGACAACAGCTTATGACATTGTTTATAATGTTCTTTCAACTTATTTTCATAAGTTCTTCAAGATAACTAAGTTTTATTTTCGTATTTTAATTCAAAGTACAAAATAGAATATAATAATAATAAATTATTGATTTTTTCTTAAATAGGCCAGCCTGATAGGCTTATAAGGTTTTTCTTACGGCCTGTGACCTAGTCTCTTTAGCTAAATAGGCTTATAAAAAAGCCTAGGCCTTTTCTATTTAAGAAAAAACCCGGTCTGGCCTGAGCCTATGTAGGCTAGGCCGTAGGCCCCTGTTAGTTGGTCTGGTCTATTCTCACCCCTAATATCAAGTAACTTAAATATCTATTATTAGAAGATTTTAACATAATATTTCAAAACTAATTTTTATGAAAATCTTTAAATAACTTTAAATTTAAATGACATTTTATATTTTTTATATCTAAAAAATATTATAGTAATGAAATGCTTTAAATACTATTTTATAAAATAAATAAAAAAGCATTTACACCAATTTTTCATTTGTAATTTTCTTTTAAATATTTATAAATTTTATTTCAACAAAAATATATTATATTATAAAATCATTTATGAAAGAAAAAAAAAAGCTGAAACAAACATCTTGAAGAGGGAAAAAAAAGAAATAGAATGATGTGATAGATTGGTGATGAAATAGAAAAGGAGAGATAGCCATAAAAAATATTGTTAAATAGGTGTTGGAGAGTTATGAGCTTCCAAATAAAAGAGCTGAATAGGTATTAGTTGCGCGTAGGGCTGGAAATGAGTCGAGTCGAGTCGAATTTGCCTTAGCTCAGTTCGACTCGTTAAGAATTAGCCGAGTTCGAGTTCATCACGAACTTTTTTTTCAGCTCAAACTCGACTCGTTAAAAATTGGCCAAGTTCGAGTTCGAGTTCATCACGAACTTTTTTTTCAGGTCAAACTCGACTTGTTAGAAGTTCACGAATATCTCGGTTCAACTCGTTAGGTTTATCTTAATAGGTTCAACTCGCTTATTTCACAGACTTAAAAGTAATTTTTTAAAGTCTATTATATATATATATATATATATATATATATATATATATATATATATATATATATATATTGTTGAAATACAAGAGACTAAGAGACATATGAATAAACCGTGTGTTTTAAAAAGCACTACGGAGACATTATTATATATAGATAGATTACAACTAATTACATGATATAGTCGATGTGGGACTATTCTATATACAAATACTCTTAACACTATATATATATATCAACACTTCCCCTCAAGCTTGAGCATATAAGTCAAATGCACCAAGCTTGTTACATATATAGTTAGTTCTAGGGCTCCGTAGGGATTTTGTAAACACATCTACCAATTGATCATTAGAGTTGACAAAGCTTGTGACGATGTCGCCTGACTCGATCTTCTCTCTGACAAAGTGACAATCTATCTCAATATGTTTGGTCCTCTCATGGAAGACTGGATTTGAAGCAATGTGCAATGCAGCTTGATTATCACAAATAAGTGTCATTGGTCTTGCTTCTTCAATTTGAAGTTCCTTGAGCAACTGTTTTAACCAAATAAGTTCACATGTTGTCATTGCCATGGCCCTATACTCTGCCTCGGCGCTTGATCTTGCAACGACGTTTTGTTTCTTACTTTTCCAAGATATAAGGTTTCCTCCAACAAGTACACAATACCCAGAGGTGGATCGTCTATCAATGGGTGACCCTGCCCAATCAGCATCGGAGTATCCAACTATCTGGGTATGTCCTTTATCCTCATACACAAGACCTTTTCCTGGAGCACATTTGATGTATCTCAGAATCCGGATAACAGCATCCATGTGTTCCTGACAAGGGGAATTTAAGAACTAGCTTACCACACTGACTGCAAAAGAAATGTCTGGATGAGTGACTGTGAGATAATTCAACTTTCCAACCAATCTCCTATACCTTCCTGAGTCAGATAAAGGCTCCCCCTGATTGGGTAGAAGTTTAACACTTGGATCCATAGGAGTATCCGCTGGTTTAGCATTTAATAAACATGTATCTTCCAAAATATCCATAGCATATTTCCGCTGAGAAATCACCAAACCATCTTTAGATTGGGCTACTTCAATACCCAAGAAATAGCGGAGTTTACCAAGATCTTTTGTCTGAAATTGTTTCGAGAGATGTTGTTTCAACTGGAGTATTCCCTGCTAATCACTACCAGTTATGACAATGTCATCAACATACACAATAAGATAAATACACCCTTGGGGTGAGTGATGATAAAAAACAGAATGGTCAGCTTCACTACGGATCATACCAAACTGTTGTACTACAGTGCTGAATCTGCCAAACCAAGCTCTCGGAGATTGCTTAAGACCATAAAGAGACCTGTGTAGCCTACAAACCATATTCGATAACTCCCCCTGAGCAACAAACCCAGGTGGTTGCTCCATATATACTTCCTCTTCAAGATCACCATGTAAGAATGCATTTTTGATATCAAGTTGATGAATAGACCAATGTCGAATGGCTGCAATGGCTAGAAGAAGTCTAACAGATGCCATCTTGGCTACAGGTGAAAAGGTATCACTATAATCCAACCCAAAAATCTGAGTGTATCCTTTGGCTACCAAGCGAGCTTTAAATCGATCAATCTTACCATTTGGACCAACCTTCACTGTATAAAGCCAACGACAACCTACTAAAGATTTCCCACGGGGTAGAGAAACCAGTTCCCAGGTACCACTGCTTTGAAGAGCACACATTTCATCAATCATTGCTTGCCTCCACTCAGGGTGAGATAATGCTTCACCTGGAGTTTTAGGAATAGAAACAGAAGACAAAGAAAACAAACAAGTATACTGCAAAGGGGAAAGACGATGATAACATAAATCAATATAAGGTGGAGAAGGATTTCGTGTTTGACGTATACCTTTTCGAAGGGCAATCGGAAGATCAGACTCAGGTTGCAAGATCGGATCCGGTGATAGAGAGAGCGTCGGAGGAGAGTCCGTAGTGACCTCAGGGATAGGTACGACTTCAGGGACAGGTACGACTTCAGGGACATATACGACTTCGGGGACAGGTACGACAGACGTTGGGTGACGACGCTGATATGTTTGAAGTGGGCGAGGAGTGGGGGGATCAACCGTAGGGGTATCTAGTGGGTCAGGTTCCCTAGAATGAGGGGGGATAATGACAGATGGGACTTCCGGAAGAGGTGTGAGAATACTTTCCTGAAGGGGTTTCGGAGTTGCTTGGCTGGACTCGAAATATGGAACAGACTCGAAGAAGGTAACATCGGCCGATATGAGGTATCGTTGTAGAGTATGTGAATAACAACGATAACCTTTTTGGGATCGATGATAACCAAGAAAGACACACTTTAGTGATCGAGCTGCTAGTTTATCAAGACCATGGGAGAGATTGTGTACAAAACATGTGGACCCGAAGACTCTTGGAGGAATTGGGTGAAGTGGAGAATTGGGAAAAAGGATTGAATGAGGGATTTTATTGTTAAGGACAGATGAGGGCATGCAATTTATAAGGTAACATGCCGTTAGCACAGCATCCCCCCAAAACCGAAGTGGAACATTACCATGGAGAAGTAGGGTCCGAGTGGTTTCTACAAGATGCCGATTTTTGCGTTCGGCTACACCGTTTTGTTGAGGTGTGTGAGGACAAGATGTTTGATGGAGAATACCATTGTGTGACATAAAATTTTGAAATTGTTGGGATAAATATTCACGGGCATTGTCACTTCTTAAGGTACGGATAGACACACCTAATTGAGTTCTTATTTCTCGATAAAATTGTTCAAAAATAGAAAATAATTCAGATCTATTCTTCATTAAAAATAACCACGTGCAACGTGAAAAATCATCAATAAAGGTGACAAAATACCTAGACTCAAGAGTAGAGACAGTACGCGAGGGACCCCAAACATCGGTGTGAACTAAAGCAAAAGGGGACGAAGCCCGTTTGTTGACTCGATTGGGAAATTGACTACGAGTGTGTTTCCCTAACTGACACGACTCACAATGTAAATTAGATACCGTCGATAAATTTGGCACCAATTTATGTAATTTGGAAAGACTGGGATGACCTAACTGAGCATGGATAGTGAGTGGAGAATCTTTGGCTGAACATGTCTGAGATGACAATGAGAGGTAATAAAGGCCTTGAGACTCATATCCGACGCAAATCGTCCGTCCCGAACTCCGATCCTGCAAGGTAACATTATTGTTAGTGAAGGTGACACTACAATCAAGAGAACGAGTTAAATGACTGACTGAAAGTAAAATAAATGGACAATTAGGTACATAGAGGACAGAAGTAACAGAGAGAGAAGGTAGAATTTGAACCGTACCAATCCCTTCGGATCGGGTTTGAGAACCATTGACAGAAGTTATGGTAGGTAACAAACCAGAGGTAGAGAAGGAAGAGAAAAGATTTTTATTACCAGTACCATGATCAAACGCACCAGAATCAAGGACCCAAGGTTGAAGAGGAGATGATTGAGAGAGGCAAACAGATGAATTACCAGTGTGTGCTACCGTAGCAGTAGAATCTGAGTTCTGATAATTCTGATACCACCTGAGAAAATCATCGTAGTTTGGCGTAAAGTTCTGAGGAGTAGCCATGAGTATCTAAAGAGAAAAAATATCACGAGATCGGCCACCGAACGTGCTGTCACGTGCGGTTCAGGTGGCGGCGTGTGATGCCCACATGCGGAGACGGAGGTGACGTATGAAAAAGTTTGCCGAAAGATCACCGGAAATAGTAACGACGGCGGCGGACGGCGGCTATGCAGTTATGATCGGAGAATATTGAAAACTGATGGTGGGGTCGGCTTTCCGAAACGTCGCCGGAACAGTAACGGCGGCAGGGTGGTTACCAGAGAATTTTGAAAAGTGAGAGGCAAACCGGAGTGATAACACGGTTTGCAAAAAAATTTCTCACCAGAAGACAGTGGGTCAACCGGGTAAAGCACGGCGAAAAAAGAATCGCCTCTTAGCAGGCTCTAGATACCATGTTAAGAAATGTGGTTGGGTCTAACTCAACCCTACAAAACCGGTTGGTAGAGTGAGGATTACCCCCACTTATAAACACATGTTCATGCCATATATTGTCCGATGTGGGACTCTTAACACACCCCCGCACGCCCAGGACTGGACATCTGGACCGTGGAATACAAGAGACTAAGAGACATATGAATAAACCGTGTTTTGAAAAGCACTACGGAGACATTATTATATATAGATAGATTACAACTAATTACATGATATAGTCGATGTGAGACTATTCTATATACAAATACTCTTAACACTATATATATATATATATATATATATATATATATATATATTTGACATTTTAAATTAATATTTTTTAAATAAAAAATATAGAAATAAGATAAAAGTTATAAGATTGAAATTTATACGATGTTAATTTTATTTGTATAATTATTCGTAGAAATGTTTTACTCACTTGAGAATATAAATTATCAATTAAAACCGTTAGATTAAAGGAAAATATGAGACTAAGATTTAGAACAAATATTTAAACCTACTCTTAAAGACAATATAATATATCTCATATATAATCGAATTGACTCGTGAACCTAACGAGTCGAACTATGTATAGTTCAAGTTCAGATCATTTAGTTAACGAATTTAGTTTTTAGTTCATATTCAGCTCATTTGGTTCATGAACCTAGTTCAACGATTTAATTTTCGAATCGAATTTCGAACTATTTTCGAGTTGGTTTGATTTATTGTCAGCCCTAGTTGCGCATTTCATGGTCAATTTGTTTGGTACCATTCGGCATTACTCCTCTTGAAAATATTCCTCTTACAAATCTGACCTGCTTTTTTTCTCAATAATTAATCCACACTATGCATGATGCCATGATTCTTAAATAGTTTTCTTTTTGACAGGATGATTCTTGCATAGGGAAAATTATAATTTAGAAAATATATAACTATTGTAAAATTCTTTTCACTTGTCTAACAAGTAATTGTTGATAAATTTATTCACAGTTATTGGGCCTCTGGCCCTCCACCTTGCCAGAAAAAATGCAGGAGCAGGACATATATCAGAGACTGGGGGAACAAGAAAATTATTACATTTACATTTCCCTTGCATATCATCATTATTTAGACCACCCAAGCAGAGCAAGAATAATGTGAAAAATACTACCATCTAAAATGGCCCTCAACAATTTCACCTTCTCAGGCGTGTATGGTGGATACCTTATGGATGGATCTGAATCAAAACCTTTATATAAAACTGACTTCTTATGGCTGAAACTATCAAAAGAGAACTTTCCATGGTAAGCTCCCATTCCACTTTCTCCAACTCCTCCAAAAGGCAAACCACGAGTTGCAACCTGCACCAACATTGTTCTACTAGTCAGTCTAATGTCATCATCACGCATGCCTATATCTCCCGTTTGGGAGAGCCATACATGAATGAGTCAGTTCACTAACTATGTAGCACTGACACTACAGATTTGAGATGTGTCTGGTGGTCGATACATGAATAGATTTATGAAAATAGCATCATATTTATAAAATAAAAGAATGTTATAATTCAATAAACTTTCATGTGCTATAAATTTCAGAAAGAGAGTAACTACATGCACAACAGCATCGTTGATGAGCATTCCTCCAGAAGATATTTTATCAACATAATCCTTCTTCAGCTGCTCATTGTTTGTGAAGAGATATGCAGCAAGAGGTTTTGGCCTTGATTTTATTATACTGAAGCTATCTTCTATGCTGTCTACCTGCAAAAATGTGAGGAAAAGATAGAAAGACTTTGATTTATCCGAAATATAAGAAACATAACATGCACTTTCCATTATGATTTAGTACTAACAGTAATGATTGGTAATATTGGCCCAAATATCTCCTCTTGCATAACCATAGCTTCTTCTGGAACATCCAATAAGATAGTTGGAGCTATCTTTCTGCAATGTAGAGGGCAGAATTGATGTTATGGAATTGTTATATGTGAAATCTTAATAACCAAGATGGGAATGCTAACTCACAATTTCTTCTCATCTCTCTGACCTCCTAAAACAATTTTGTCAGATACCTTATCCTCATCCAAGAGTCTCACAAGTCGTGCAAATTGAGTAGGAGACACAATACGAGACATGTCTTTGGATTCGATCGGATCTTTCCCAAAAAATTCCTCCAACTCATTTTTTAAAGCAGTTATCTGTTTAATGATAACATATCAAAGTGTGATATATTGTAACAACACACTGAATTTTGTATAATAGAGCTAATCTTACAAGTGTTGGGGCAAAGTCTCTTCTTGTGATGATGTAATCAACAGAAATGCATGCTTGTCCACTATTGCATGCCCATTTGCCAGCTATTATCCTCCTAGCTGTGGCCTGAAGTTTCAAATGACTACATTATGTGAGAATATCTTATTTTGGACGTGTAAATAACAGCTCAAGAGATTATGTTACTTGTAAGTTGATATTTGAATCAACAACAGCTGGACATTTTCCTCCAAGCTCCAGAATCACTGGAGTAAGATGCTTTGCAGCTGCAGCCATAACAATGCGACCTACTCGAGCACTACCTGAGTAAAATTTGTCTATTATGCATAAAACCTTATAGCGAAGTTGCATGCTAATTAGACCAAATACATGTGTGACTTTTTGTTATAAATTTAAAGTTGCTAATCAGTAAAGAGCCACTAATGACGATGATTTCATAGGGTATTGACTATTGAAGAAATTACCTGTATAAAGTATCTTATCCCACTTCTGCTCCAAGAGTGCAGTTGTTTCAGGAACAGCACCTTCAATAACTCTTACAGCAGAATTGTCTAGATAACTTTCTAGCAAATTTGCAAGCAGGGATGATGTTGCGGGAGAAATTTCTGATGGTTTCAAAACCACTGTGTTACCTGCTGCAATGGCTCCAATGACCGGATCCAATGATAATACTGAAGGTAGGAGATAAAATCTTTATCAATGGACAGGAAAGGATACAGAGAAGACGAAAAAATCAACAAATTAGCAATATAAGCATTCCTAGTAACTGAGAACTCATTTAAGATAAAATCAATTCTGATTCAAAGCATTTAAACATCAATTATTTTGCAAAATAGAGTGGAGCTAACTAGAGTTCCAATATTTGGGACATTAATCTAAACATGCTAGATTAAGCGATTGAGATGAAGATTGATGTGGATTGCACAAAAGATGAACATGTTCTACATACACATAGGAAAGTTCCATGTTGATATGATTAACACAACTCCCAGTGGTTCTGAAACAATCTCTGCTGATGATGGAAATGTTGTGATTGAAGTGCTCACCTAAAAGACGGGAAAAAAGAAAATGTATTACAAAAGGAGCCAAGTAGAGTCACAATCATTTACAAATGGAGCCAAATTGAGTCACAATCATTCTTATTCTTGGCTATTACCTTTTCAGGCTTCATCCAGTGTTTCAGTTCCTGAAGTGCTTCATTACATGAAGATTTCGCCTGGAAAATCTGCGTTTAAAATGATGGTAAGGCTAAGATGATTACCATACAAATTGAAACATAAACTAAATGCCATCACGACAAGAAAAAACGGATAGCATTCTTATTCTACTTATGATTCTGTTAACAATAACTTTCATAGAATTATTAGTATTTGCCACAAATGGAAACAATTCTACAAAATAACAGTTATAAATATATCCATCCATTGCCAAAGGACTTCGATTCAAATTTGTGAGCGCAAAAAAATACAATCAAAGGGGAAATTGATTGAATACCTCAGTTATATATGCTTCCATTCTAGGTTTAGAAAGGTCCTTAACAAGAGCATCAATAATATCCTCCTCTTTCTCGACTAACATCCTAGCTACGGACTCCAATTGCAAAATCCGCCATTCGTAACTCTTAGTCTTTCCAGAATCAAAATTCTTTCTGAGCTCTGTAACAAGCAAATAAGCCTTATCTCCATCAAAAACCTGCTTCTTTTCTACTTGTGATTCCACAGATAGAGTTGCAGAACTCCTTCACAACACAAAATAAAAGCCCTATAAACCAAATACTATTCTCAAGCAAATAAATTGAAGCATGACAGTGAAAATATGAAGAGAAAGATAGAGAGTGATTACGAGTGTGTAGAGAAAACAACACATCGAGAGTTGAATTGAAGTTGCTTGGGAAAAGGAAAACACTTAGTGGTTAAAGTTAAAGTGTTTGCAAAAGCTCTGCTACCAACTAGGGCAGTGTTAATCATCAATGGGGGAAGAGAGAGGGTTTTCATGGTAAGAACTTGAGAGGTGGTTATGAAATTGTTGTCTTATATTCAACTAGAAATTACTACTCCCTCCATCCCATAATGAGTGATCTATTTGAAATAAAATAGTGTTCTAAAATATATGATCCATTTTATTTTTCAATACAATTTTTTTTATTTTACCCTCTAATTAATATTACTTTCATCATTTCCAATATATTACAAGGGCACTTTAGTAAAAATATTATTCTCTCTCCTTTATTTATTCTCTTTTTTTTAATTTGTGTAAAAAATTAACTGAGTCACTTGTTATAGGACGGAGGAAGTAGTAACATGGAATTTGCATGACTTGCATTTAATTTAACTTTGTTGGTGAAAATGAGGTGAACCTTGATTACCTAACTTTGTTTAATCTAAATATTTTAATAGGAGGAGGGTTTTAGTTAAATTAATTAAGGGAGGAAAAGTATATGGTTTGTGGAAAGGAGTGGCAAGAATTTTTGTGGTAGACGCGGGTCGATAAAATAACTGAAAAAAATGGATAGGGACTGCAATTCTGAGTCAAGTGAAGACAAAAGGGAGTTTGTGCTTTCACATCTTGCAAGTGTCAAAAGGATATTTGGCCGATTGGCGACGGTCTGATTCATTTACAAAAACTCTTCAATCAATGGTGATTATTATAAACAAAAATAATAATATAGTAATTTTTTTTTTAAAATAACCCTATTTTTTAATAGAAATTTCAAAATAACTATATATTAAAAAAAAATGTCAAAGTAACAATGTTTTAAAAATAAAAATTCGCGCACAAGAGCATGCGTCAAATGGTATGGCGGCGCATGCATATAGTGACAGACAAAGCCGTTGATAAAAGTCAATTTACTGCAGGTATAGTCTGAAACACTTATACCTACGGCACTTTACTATAAGTAAATGTCTATTTTTATAACATAATTTGTTGTACCTACGATAAAGTGTCGTAGGTATAACTCTTTCAGATTATACTTACGATAAATTGATTTTTACCTACGGTTTTATCTATCATTATATGTATGCATCATTTTGTGTGGCGCCTATGTGAAAAAACTTGAATGCATGCGCCACACCATTTGGCACATGCTCTTGTGTGCAAATTTTTATTTTCGAAACATAGTTACTTTGAATTTTTTTTTAATATATGGTTATTTTGAAATTTCTTTTGAAAAACATGGTTATTTTAATTAAAAAAATAATCTGTTGTCATTTTATCAAATAAAATCTATCCAAAATGAATGTCATTTTTAATTTTCAATGTAAAAATGATCGTTATTTTTTCAATTATATCATTTAATTATTACTTTTTACACTACTTTTAACGTATCAATATGTTAACGAGTGTCCATAGAGTACTCTTTAAAAATTCTAAATAAAGAAAATTTTTTTTTTCAAAAAGTCAATTATTTTATTTTTCAATGCCTTAAATACACACATTACCAAAACTACTTACCTTTTTAAACTCTTAAAAAGTGTCATTGAGACAATCACATTTCTCTTTAGTTAAAGTGAAACATCTTATGACAATATCATTACTTTATTAATTTGTGTGCAAAAAATCTTAAACGACTGTCATTTTGAAAATGAGGTAGTATTGATTAAGAAAATTAATTATTGCAGCATTCTATGTTGGGTGTGTGGTTGGTCGCAATAGATTTTAATGATATTGCAAATTCGTCGTAAAAAATGAGGAGCTCCTCCTTATGCTTGTATATGTGGTAAATTTGTGGGAAGGTTTAATGTTTGTAACCTGATTGATATGGGATCAGTTGGCTCTAAATATATATGGATGTGATCTATTTCCCATGGTGGTAATAGGATATTTGTAATGATAATTGAAAGCTTTATTTTTTGGATGCGTATGTCAAAGTTCTTGCTTGAATGAATTTCTCTGATCTTCATCCCACTTTAATCATGTCGTTTGGTAATGTTTATTGAGAAAAAGTCAAATATTTCTATTTTGAAATTGAATGGATAATAGAAGTTACTTATATTAATATGATTAAAGAGGTATGGGACCCTGCTACTGTTGTTAATGAAAACAGATGCAAGATAAATTCAAGAACTTGAAGAATATAATTAGTATAGTAGTTGGTCAAAACCAGATTAATGGAAGTTTGTGCAAGCTAGTCTAGGGTATAAATTTCTCCACAAATTAGAGCGCAAGTTGGTCGAGGGAATAAATTTCTCCACAGATTAGAGTTCAAGCTTCAACGCGGTCTGTAAAACATTCTTCACCAAGATGAGCTTATGTGGTTTCAGCGCTCGCAAGTTGAGTGGCTTCATGGTGGGGATCGTAATACGAAGTACTATAATGTAATAGTTGTTAATAAGAGAAGGCAAAATCAGGTTCAAATGCTTTATGACACTAATGGCGTGTGGGTGGAAGATGAACACCAACTTTAATCTATGACAACTTCCTTTTACAAGAAACTTTTTACTTAAACTGGTAGAGAGTATGCATGGTTCCAAACACTAGTTTCTTATCCTAGAGTTTCTCAAGAATCTTTAAATCTTTTAAGTGTTGATGTGAATGATATAGAAGTTATCTGGGCGGTTTTTGGTGTGAATGATATAGAGGTTAGTTGCGTTTGGATTTTGGTATTAGTGGAGAGTCATCGTGGTCGGAACTTTGGGCAACCTCTTGCCATGCACTTTGGATGTGGATGAATAAGGAACAACGTGATGAGAATTTTTTTAGACCTAGAATTTTGTGGCGACATGTTACTAAAGTTGCTCATGAGTATTTTTTACCACATAGTTGAATGGTAGTAACATGGAATTGGCTCAAGAGGCTAAGCAAATAAGGTGGTATCCTCCTCCTTCAAGTTGGGTGAGATTGAACACAGATGGAGCTAGTAAGAATGGTTTGATAGTTGGATGTGATGGTCTTTTAAGAAGTTATACGGATGAGTGGCTTGGAGGCTTTGGAACATATTTGAGTTCTTGTAGTGCATATATTGCTGAACTTTGAGTGTGCTAGAAGGATTCAGATTATAAAAAGAGATTGTGTTTAGATCTGTTAAGCTTCATATAGATTACAAAGTGGTTGTTCAAAACATTTTGGATTCGGGGCAAGTAGTATAATTGAAATGCGATTGGTACAACAAATTCAACAATTCCTCAAACAGGATTGGGATGATCAGGTTTATCATATTTATCGTGAGTATAATACTTGTTCAGACGCACTTGTCAACATAGGGTGTGATCAGGGTCCCAATTAGATGTTTAATGAGTGAGTTCCTATTCAAAGTTCTCTTCTTTTGTTAGCTGATTGTATTGGAGTATCTACTTCTAAGTTGGTTGCTATGTAATCTTTTCTTTTTAGACTTCGACCCTATTTTCTTCTAAGAAAAAAATAGTTATGATTAATTAATCTTCTGAATTTTTATAAAATACAAGTAAATTATTAAGATACACTTTTTATTATTTAAAAAAATGTTGATTTAAAAATAAATATCAATTAATTATTTAAATAAATAAATAAATATAAATCAATGTTATTGTCAGGGATTGAACGTTAATACTAACTTTATTCAACAAACACATATCATTTGAGTTATCACACCCATCCACTAAACTATTTTTATTGATGTTCTGGACTGGGCCTGTGGATGACCCAACGTCGAGCACGGCCCAACCCAGTACTACGTCGAGGACGGCCTAGAAGGCTGGCCCAATTGGTTGGGGGCCAGTAGAAGATAATTTCCCACGTGCTCCTCACCCGAGGACACGTCATCAACTTGGTCCGCAAATCTCGTGGAACTAGTATGCCCTACGTAACGGGCAAGTCCACCCATTATCCCACTACCCGGAAAATGCGGAGCAGTTGATCCAGGATGATGAGCACGAGTTGCTCATCCCTACCTCCACATAAGAATCCTGGCAGTCATCTATTATGGGTCTGATCACTCAGCCCATAACGGAGACCGTTGGCCCAGTGCTATGGGCTCTCTATAAATACCCTCCTCTGCAGGAGGGTCAGGTATTCAATTCTACTTTATTCTCTACTCTTTCCACCTCTTCACCCGACTGACTTAAGTATCAGAGTGTTTGCATGTACACCCCCTCCTCTGCTTTTGTTGACAGTTGTTACTGCAGAAGTGTTACCGGTCACGTTCTGATCCACCAGGTTAGATCAGTGGCGCCGTATGTGGGAAACTTGCTTCCCCATCTTTCCTTTCCTTGAAACCGAGAGATCAAAGCAGAAAACTTCAAAATCCAATCATGGTCGATTAACACGACAGCAGCGGTCATGAAACCATCCTCACTCCCGTCTACGACGCCGGCAATGACAATGGTATGTCGGTTCTGGTAGACATCACTCCAACTAGGAGAGACAGACACGCCGCTTCTCCCTCATCCAATGAGGCAGGCGACGATGATGTCCAGTATATTGAGACCCAGAAAGTTGAAAAGGCTCCGGAGATATGCATTTGGCGCTGCCCAACGAGCTTAAAACACTCTCGTCCCCGTGGCCCTACGCTTGGTGGGGGATGGACATCCTCAGGCCGTTCACCACAGGGTCGAACCAGAACAAATACTTGATAGTCGGCGTGGATTATTTCACAAAGTGGATAGAGGCGGAAGCCCACGCCAAGATCCCGACACTAAACATTCTTTGTTTCTATAAGATAACATACTTGTCCAGTTCAGCATACCACAATCAATCGTCACCGACAACAGGACGCAATTTACAGACAAACGTTTCCAAGAATTCGTCACCAAACTGGACACCAATCAGCATTTCACGTCTGTCGAGCACCCGCAAACCAACGGGTAGGCCGAAGCCGTAAATAGAATGATCATGCGAGGGCTAAATCGGAGACTAGGCGAGGCCAAATAGAAATGGGTCGAGGAGCTACACAACGTGCTCTGGGCCTACCGAACAACGCCACACTCGACCATAGGGAAAACTCTGTTTCGACTAGCCTACGAGACCGAGGCAGTAATCCCGATGGAGATCAGAGAATCTTCTAGGTGAACTGAGTTTCCCTTCGACAAGAAGATGAACGACGAGACACTAAAAGAGGAGCTCGATTTGGTCGAAGAGATCCGTCGGGGGAAGCCCTCTGCGAGGCCTCGTTAAAGTAAAATATAACTTTGCAACACGACACCAAACTCATAAAACGAGAATTCGAAATTGGCAGCCTAGTCCGGCAAAGAAATCACAAAGATTCTCGCAAAGGCAAACTCGCCGCGAACTAGGAAGGCCCTTACCGTGTCCGAGCAAAAACGGAGAACGGGGCCTATTACCTTGAAAACATACACGGGGAAGAACTTGCTCGACCATGGAACGCCGAAAAACTGAAGCAATACTACAGTTATGCCCAACAGTCGGCATACCTCAATCGACGACAACGAGGGTACGTCCCGACCACGGAGGCGTGCTTGGGTACAAGCACAGCGGCCCTAACTTAAACAAAAAGGCAGGTTTTCACTCTTTGACGAGCAGATCCCTAGCTCAACAGGGAAAACTCAACCAAGTTCCGCCGTCGTTGTACCAGTAATGCAGAACACTCAGCTCGCGATGGGAAGTTCACGCCGCGGTGTTAAGATCTCGACCGAAATCTTTCCACCGTTGTCAGTACGGAATCCAACTCTGTCCACTCGACGAGTTCCCTTCACCGTCGAGCAACAAAATTGTCAAGCAATGCCCCGGACGCTTAGCAAAAATAATTTGCAAACAAACATCTTGTTACAAGCAAGTAAAAATATACACGAGTATATCAGAAAGTAAAGTATGATTAAAAGGTGAAATATACACGAGCAAAGTATATACGAACACATCATAAAAGTGAAATGCAATTATATTAAAACAACCACAAAGGTCAATGGTGTCACAATATTACAAAAAAAGGTGACGCCCAAATATTACAACCTATGGCGCGCAGGTCAGAACAAATAACAACAAAAGGTACAAGTCAAGCATCTTCCTCCCCCTCGTTGACGTGCTCTTCCTCCTCCTCGACGTCCTCGGCGACAAAGCTGTGAGGGGTGACTATCTGGCCTTCGACCACCCTATGCAGGAACCCGGTCCCCTCGGTGGAAAGCTCAACTCCGGGGTTAGCAAATTGAAGTTGAGCCACAGCATTCTCGAAGCTCATCTCGACGGCATCTACACAGTCCTGCTCAAAGATTTTGATCCGAGAAACCAGCTCGGCACGGGTTCCCAGGGCTTTCAGTTCTTCGTCTTCATATGCAGCGGGGGCCGCGACAGCTTCAAAAACAGCGATCTTGTCCTCGAGGATCTTTTTCTCGGCGGCATGCTCGAGCCTCACGGTAGCCAATGTTGTATTCAACTTAGCATTCTCGGTGAAAATCCCGGTCTAAATCTTATATTTCTCTTTATACTCATCGAAGGTAGTCTCCACCTTAAGCGTCTCCCCCTCGAACTTCCTGTACGCTGCCCGCTGCTTTTCCAGCTCGGAAATAGGACAGGTATCCTCATCGTTGAGAACAAGAGCAACCTCCAAGACCCTCATTAAGGCAGCCGCATCCTAAGCCAGGGCCTTCCTTCTGGCTGCTGCGTCAAGGCCAAGGATAGCTGAAGAATCTGCCCGAGGCACGGCCAGAGAAGGGGGCCCTTCGAAGAACTCTCTGTCGGAGAAGTAAGGAGGCAGTACAAACTTGTCATAGGCTCCCCCTTCCCCCATCAGATCTACCGCCTCATCCGGCCGAGGCATCTTCTTGTTTGGGGTGCCCCGATCCTGTTAAGGAGAAGAAAACGGGTCGCCACTCGGGGAAGAAGTAGATTCGGGGCTAGAGTCAGCCCTCAACTGGTTCTGGAGGTTGACAAGTATGTTCTTGGAACCCCTTTTCCCACCTTTCGCACCATTCCCCTTAGTCATCGCCATTTTGAGCACGCGCTCTTGGAGGTTCGACATATTACCTGCGACAAAAGACAAACACAGGTCAGTACACCAAGAAACGATAAACACATAAGTTAAAAGAAAAACAGCTACCTAAAAGCAGTCTAGCCTCCTCGGCGGCACTACACTCGAGGAGCTCCCTGATATTAATGTATCGGGCCTCGTCAAGGACAGCCTCCCCGTCTCTGGTCTGCCACCAAGCGGGAGTAAAGTTGTCGACAACAACAACAACAACAATATCATAAAACATTTCATTCGCGTAATTTCAAACACATTCACCTTATTCACAAATTAACACAACATAAACATATTCCATACAAAGTTCTCCTCACAACTAGACAACTACTTACCAATGATACACACCTAGGCATCATGGCACAAGCATTTCCATTTATGTCATCTATCATGTCCTAAACATCTTACTAATTCATTTCATTAATTGACATTAAGGGTTTCCTCACCATTCTTATAGTCTTTTAAGCATGTTATCACACAATCACATTCATATATCGTACATCATGTCATAACACAGTAGTATATAGCAATATCATTCATGGAACACACATAATGGCATAACATGTCAAACATGATCAACGTAGTACTTCACATACATATAAAGGTATACAAGTCATTACTACCCTAAACTAAACATCCTTGATTAGTTCATGGTCTCACATCACCATATAATAGCACATTTGATTCTTTTTCCAAGGCTTCAAGTCTCATGTTAATCAGACTCCAGATTCTTGAATTATGGTGGGAATTAAGAATCACATAATCAACACTCACTTCAATTCCATATCTATCCTATCAATCAATGACATAACATCATGTTTTTACTTCATTATCACATAGAGCATTGGAGTAGCTTTCCAATGCTTCCGACCGCGCGTCAAACGGAATTACGAAGCTCAAGTTATAGGGAAAACAAGAATCAAGCAATTTTTCTTAAGGAAATAGGGTATAGGTCGGTCTATGATGGTTTCAGGTCGGCCTATGGTGGATTTCAGGTCGGCCTATGGTGCGACGCATGAGCAGAAGCCACAGGCTTCAATATTGGTGCGTGGAGGTCGGCCTGTGATGGTTTTAGGTCGGACTATGCGAGGTTTCTGGTTGGCCTATGGTGATATCAGGTCGGCCTATACTGATGGTTTTCACATAAAAACCCAACTTTTTGATGCCAAAATTTTTCCATACCATTCTTAAACCATTTCCTGCTATTTCTCAGTAAAGTTCCTCAGTTACAACCTGCATAACTTCTCTTGGTTTCCAATTCTACCAATCATGTTATCCAACTATCAACAATAGGTAATATGTTTCATCAACAGCTCACATACTTTCTACATGTTTATCTTAAAATCCTAAACACACAAACACAACAACAACAACAATATCAACACATGAATCACACTAAAATATGAAGAACACTACCAAACAACTTTCATAGAAGTTCATGGCTATAAGAAACATATATTTCAAACTATCACGATTCATGAAAAATAATTCAACAACAACAACATACTACCAAGCACAACATGTTATGATCAACAACAACAACCCAAATCCCAAAACCATGCATAGATTCTTGAAACCCTAAGAGTTTCTAAATTCCCCAAGTTCTAACTAGGAACTCGCCATTTGATTCAAGAAGAGGATGATGAAATTTGGTGATGAAGATGATGAATAGTGATGATGATGAATAGTGATGATGATGAGGATGAGATGGTGGTGGTGATGATAAGTTATTCCTCATTCCTCTTCTTCTCTCACGTTTCTTTCCTTCTCTTCTCTTCTCTTCTCTTCTTCTTTCTCTTTTTCCTTTTCTCTTTCTCTTTTTCTTTCCCTTTTTCTGATAACTCTTTTTCTCTTCTCCCACCTACTTCTTCTTATCTTTATCTTTCTTTAGTTCTCTACCACACAAATGTATATACATACTATATAATATATAATATATAATATATAATATTAAGTAGTGATAGAAAATATCTCAATTGATATTTTGTCTTCTAGTACCAATTGATCAATTATTAATGTTACCACAATATCCTCTTATACTTATTAATATTGGTCTGTCTCTTTTATTAATAATTAATCTATTCAGCGTCTACTAGTTACTCAATCGGTCCCAACTGATGACACTTAGAACACTTAAGAGTTCAATAAATCCAACTGACACCCAATTGAGCATTTAAGAGAAATATGGGGTATTATACACTTCCCCCCTTAAATTGAAATTTATTCCCGAATTTCCTCTTCTCAATGAACACTACTCCTCGTACCACTGTCAAGGATCAACGCTTGACTTAATCTCAGTTAAACTTCTAACGTACTCGATTTCTTTCAACTTATTTTCACATATCAAATTTCTTGTATTCCACAACTTCTCAAACTTATTGGTCTTGACCATACTCTCGTTCTAACGTGTGGTTAACTTCTAACCTTGCTTTTTCTTAATTCATACGTCATTACATCTTAAACATTTGGTCACATCTGCTTGTAGGAACTACAACTCCATATTTTCCTAATGAAACACAAAACAAAACCACAATACTTCATCTTGATTTGGGATAGACAACACTCATCACATATTCGCGAGACAATTCAATGACTCCTTGCCTTCCAGCAAATACTGACGGTCTTACTTTTATAAATCCTTCAACCCTTAAAACAACTTCATAATCCATCGATCCGTATCTTTATTAATCCTCATTGATCTGATGTTATACACTGCAACCATTTACGTTCGATGTTTCACCTCTTCCGTATTATACCAATAAGGTACACCCTTAGCATGAGATCGTCTTACTTTCATTCTTCCAGGTAACTATCTCTCTGATTTCCATTATTATGACTAAACTCTTTCATCTGTCACCTTCCACTGCGCTACCCTGATTCTAACAGTGGAACATCTCGAACTCTTAGGCACTATTGGTTAACTAACAATTCGCGTAGAAACACACTTATCCACCTGCATGTCTACTAACCAAACACATAAATGCATCTCCGAAAATAAAGCTTTTTGGGAGAGTTCATCTAATGTTAGCAACAGACTGAGGATAGTGTAATTTCGAACACACCTACCAGTGGGAAAATAATAATTTGAGATACGCATAATATTGAACTTCCTTTGTGAGTACAAAATTATATTCAAATTAACAGACGAGCTTGAAAAGTAATGGAAAAACAAGAGAAAAATTTCACGTCATGCATATCTAAGCAACAGAAAGAGAAAATTTCCAAATTAGTAAGAAGTGTCATCAACCTTACAACATTCGTTCAAACAGTGTCCCATCTCACATGTTATTATGAAGTTCTTTTATTGGAATGTGAGAGAAATATAGTACCTTGAAATATTTGAAAAATTGTTTGATGTCTTGGGTAAATATTTTTCACTCACATATATATCATGAATGTAATTCTTGTGTTGACAAGCTGGCGAACTATGATCATTTGATTGCATCTTCCACATGATGAAATATTGTTCCTCCTTTCATAAAAGTTAGGTTCTCAAGGGATAAGTTGGATCTCCCTTATTATAGATTCTTCTAGTAGTTTTTTCTTTCTTTCGTCTTTTTCAAGATAAAATATAGTGTCCCCTTGTTATATTTTCTTTTATTTATATATGGGTTGTGTTACTGTGATTAGGGAGAAAAGAGGTAGCAATATAGTTAGGATGCTTTATCTCTCCTTAATGTCATGATGCTTTTAATTCAAAAGTAAATAAATAAATAAATAACAACAACAAATAAACAAAGAAATGGTAGATTTTTTTACATGAATGCCACAGTTTGAAAAATAATATACCAAACTACTAAAACCTGAAAAAAATTTATCAGAATGCCACATTCTCTCTTTGGGGTCGTCCAATGGAAGGACGAACTAATGATGACTTTTGTTCGGCCAATGGTTGGCCGAACCATTGAAGATCCTTTTTTTTATTATTTTTGTTTTAAAATATTTATTATAATAGTATTAATTGATATTTAATTGATATTAATTGATATTTATTATAAAAATATTTTTATTACTTAACAAATAGAAATATTTTATTTTATTATAATATTATTTGTAAAAAATTAGTTATTATATTTTTAATGTTATTATATTATTTAAATTATTTTTTAAAATATTAATTAAATTATAATATGTATTATTTAAGTTTTATATATTCTAAAACAAAAAAAATAAAAAATAAAAAAACTTTTTCAATGGTTCGGCCAACCATTGGTTGAGCCCATGCATGGACGAAAATTGCAATATTGGTTCATTCTTTTATTGGACGACCTCAAAGACAAAATATGGCATTCTGGTAAAAAAAATTTAAAACAGTAGCATCCTGGTAAAAAAAAATCAAAATGATAGGTTTCTTTTCACAAATAAAAAGAACTGAGTAAACCTAGCTTCTAGTGTTTAGGTGGTTATGTATTCGATGTGGGGGGAGGGGGCTTTTTGAGTTTTATTTATCTTTTACTTGGTAAGAAATGTATATCTAGTGGAGATTTTGTTAGGATTTAGCATGTAATGGTGTGGTCTATCTGATTAGGATAAAATGATACTCCCTCCGTTTTAAAATGACTGTCGTTTTAGAGAAAAAAAATTGTTTTAAAATAATTGTCGTTCTCACTTTTCAATGTAGTAATAATTATTATTTTTCCAATTGTGTCATATAATTATTACTTGTACACTATTTCCAATACACTAATAAGACTAATTTAGTAAAAGTGTAATATCTTATGACAATGTCATTGCATTCCTTAATCCGTGTGCAAAAACCTTAAACGACAGTCATTTTAAAACGGAGGGAGTAAGTTGTTTTCTGATAAGTCAACAAACAACAAACGTGAAAAGTGACATGCAATGACGTGATCTATCTAATTATGGTGGAAGGATAAGTTGTCTACTGGTAAGTCTAACAAACCTAAAAAAGGTGGAGGACAAGAATATTTATTTGGCATTGAACTCTCCCTCCTTCGTTGACAACCTTCAAAATCCTATTATGTGCCTTAATAAATAGTTATTCGAGTGGTCTGGCCTTCTCCTTTTGGTGTTAGTGGTTTCGATGTTGCTAGCAGTTTTTTTGTTCTGTTGATGGTGGGACTGACAATTAGAACTCTGGTTCGTTTTATGTTATGCGTTGCTTCGGTGCTCGCGAGCCTTGGTGTTGTGGTGCTCCTTGTGGGCGTTTCTTGTTGTCTTCTACTGGGATGTGTTTTCAATGTGATTTATAGCCTCTAGCTTCTGGTTTTTTTGTTTGTGTTTCTTGGCACTCCTATCCCATTTATTTGTACATCCTTTCAAAAAAAGACTCATTTAAAAATCAGGATAGAACATACCTCAAAACTCATATTAATAGATTATCAACCAACAAGATTATAAGGCAATTAAGGTTACTTTGAATGCAGCTTCTCTTAAGTGAATAATTCACTCTAAAAGCGAGCAATATCCACTAGTATTAATTAATAACTTAGAGATAGGTACTGTTGGTTCTTGGATTGGCTAGAATTTTGGTAAAACAAAGTTGTGCAATGTTGATGTCACATGGGTGATATCTTAACATTGAGTCTTAACATTGGTTTATGTTAAGTGTTTAGCTTGTTGAAGTTGTGAAGTTTGATGTCACATGCGATGTCATGACATCAAATATGCAGATCAGTAAAACATCAGGTCTGAGATGTTTTTAGGGTTAAGCGTTTTAGCTGGAATTTGAGACAGCTGGTAGAGTAATTGGATGCGAATATCTTGGAGGAGATATTTTCTGTTACAAACAGATTTGATGCAGATTTGTAGGAGTGTTTAAAGACTGAAGATTTAAGAAGATTTTGAGAGAGAAAATCTATAGAAGATTCAGTTTTAAATAACAAATCAGGTCAGATATTGTAGCAGGTCCAAGACCAGATCAAATAGCTATATAAAGCGTATCAATCCTTTGAAGAAAGCAACGAAGAAAGAGAGCTAAAAACTGAGAGTCGTTTGTGTCTTCTTGTATGTATTGTAAACCATTCTAGTGTGAATTGGTGTTGTTGTTTTGAGTTGTTCTTGATCAAAGTTGTGAAGCAGAATCAAGTAGTGTTATTCAAAGTGTGTGATCTTTGAATTATATCACTGAAGTGATTTAGGGATTAAGTAGTGTTCTCATACCTAAGTGGTCTCTTAGGTAGAAGGTTCATTAAGTAAAGTTTAAGTTTAGGAGATGTCAACTGGGTTGTTGAGTCTATAAATTAAATCTACTGATAGTGAAATTCATCCCTGGCTTGGTAGCCCCCAGACGTAGGTAGTTAGACCGAAATGGGTGAAAAATTCTTTGTGTTCTCTTATGTTGTTTTACAGTGTCCATTGTAGAGTGTGTTGTTGTGACATCGCACGTAACATCACATATCTGGTACAAAATTTCAATTGGTATCAGAGCAGGCATCCTGCTCTGCATCTGGGTGAGATCTAGGGCTGATACTTTCTGGTAAAGATGGACAAGGAAGTTGGTGGATTTGTGAATAGACCCCCTATTTTGGATGGCTCTAATTATGATTATTGGAAACCAAGGATGATTACTTTTTTGAAATCCTTGGACAGCAAGGCTTGGAAGGCTATCATAAAAGAATGGAAAACACCTGTTGTTGTTGAGAAAGATGATGCTGGTAAAGAAAAAGAAGGCAGCTCAAAACTGAAACCTGAAGAAGAATGGACCAAGGAAGAAGATGAGCTTGCCCTTGGTAACTCCAAAGCTTTATATGTTATTTTCAATGGAGTTGATAAGAACATATTCAGGTTGATCAATACCTGTGAAGTTGCCAAGGAAGCTTGGGACATCTTGAAGATTACTCATGAAGGAACTTCAAAGGTTAAGATGTCAAGACTTCAACTTCTGACATCAAAGTTTGAAAGTCTAAAGATGAAAGAAGATGAAACTATTCATGACTTTCATATGAGTATTCTTGAGCTGTCCAATGCCTCTAGTGCTCTTGGAGAAAAGATGACTGAAGAAAAGCTGGTGAGGAAGATCCTTAGATCCCTTCCCAAGAGGTACAAGATGAAGGTGACTGCAATTGAAAAAGCTCAAGACATCAGCAAAATAAGGGTTGATGAGCTTATTGGATCTCTTCAAACATTTGAGCTAGGGTTAAGTGAAGAGGAACCTGAGAAGAAGTCCAAGAGTATAGCTTTGGTTTCCAGTTCTGAAGAAGCCAAGAAAGGGAAAGATGATGATTCTCAGGAAGAGTTGTCCCAGGCTATTGCTTTGCTGGGTAAACAGTTCAACAAAGTTATGAAGAGGATAAATAGGAGTTATAATCCCAATGTCAAGAACATTACCTCTGACATCAACAGATTAGGAGAACAAGGGAAGAAGTCTAAAGATGAAGAAAAATCCAGTAATGACAAAGGGATACAATGCTTTGAGTGTGAAGGGTATGGACATGTCAAGAAGGAATGTCCTACTTTTCTAAAGAAGCAGAAAGGGTTATCAGCTTCTTGGTCTGACAGTGAGAGTGAATCTGAAGAAAATTCAGCTAAACTTGTTAGAGCTATGGTTGGGGTTTATGAGTCAGATGATGAATCTTGTGATAATGAGGTTACTTATGATGAACTTGCTGTCACTTATAAAGATCTTTTCATAAGAAGTGAGCAAGTGTGTCTTGAAGGAGAAGAGCTGAAGAAAACCATAGTACAGTTAAAAGCTGAAAAGACTGAACTTAAAGCTGAAGTCAGTATGCTTAACTATAAACTGGACTCTATGACCAAAACTATCAGAATGTTGAACAATGGTACTGATGCATTGACAACATTCTTAGTATTGGGAAGATGGACAAATGTGGTTTGGGATTCACCAGTGATGCAGGTTCTATCACCTCCAAACCAGTGATGTTAAAACTGATGTTAAAACATCCTGACAAAATTCCATCTAAGAAGAAATACAGACACTGGAGATGTCACCATTATGGATGTTTTGGACACATTAAGGCTTTATTGTTATAAGCTACATGGATATCCTCAGAAGGCTCATCAGGTTGTTCTCAAACAGAGCTGTTATAAAGGAAGGCGGGTTACCAAGCCTAAGAAGCAATGGGTCCCTAAAGTTAAGGTTACCAGCTTGATAGCTCACACTTCTTTAAGGGTTTATACCAAAGAAGATTGGTACTTTGACAGTAGGTGTTCAAGGCACATGACTGGAGTAAAGAATCTGTTGGTAGATGTGAAGCTTCATTCTTCAGGCTATGTTACATTTGGTGATGGGGTCAAAGGAGAGATCAAGGGGAGTGGTAAACTGAACTGTGTTGGTGCTCCCAGACTGGAGGATGTTCTTCTTGTTAAAAGACTGACAGCAAATCTGATTAGCATTAGTCAACTTTGTGATCAAGGATTCAAAGTAGACTTTACAAAGTCTGAATGCATTGTCAAAGATGATAAAGGAGAAGTCATTATGAAGGGAGCCAGGTCTAAGGACAATTGTTATCTTTGGGTGCCACAAGACTCAAGTTCTTCCACTTGTGTTTTTCCTAAAGAAGATGATGTCAAAATCTGGCATCAGAAGTTGGGACATCTTCACCTAAAGGGAATGAAGAGAATTATCTCCTCAGAAGCAGTCAGAGGAATTCCTAAACTTAATATTGAGGAAGGAAAAGTGTGTGGAGACTGTCAAAAAGGGAAGCAGACAAAGATGTCTCATCCGAAGCTTCAACATGACACCACCTCCAAGGTCTTGGAACTACTTCATATGGACTTGATGTGACCTATGCAGGTGGAAAGTCTGGGTGGAAAGAAATATGCATATGTGGTTGTGGATGACTATTCTAGGTACACCTGGGTGAGCTTCATCAAAGACAAATCAGAGGTGTTTGATGTTTTTAAAGATCTTTGTCAAAGACTCCAAAGAGAAAAGGAGAGTAATGTTATCAGGATAAGAAGTGACCATAGAAGAGAGTTTGAGAATAGCAAGTTTAAAGAATTTTGCTCTGCTGAAGGTATAAGTCATGAGTTTTCATCTCCTATTACTCCTCAGCAAAATGGAGTAGTTGAGAGGAAGAACAGAACTATCCAAGAGTTTGCTAGAGCTATGATCCATGCCAAGAAACTTCCGTATCATTTCTGGGCTGAAGCCATGAATACTGCCTGCTACATTCACAACAGGGTTACCCTGAGAAGAGGCACTTCATCCACTCTGTATGAACTATGGAAGGGAAGAAAACCTAATGTTAAATACTTTCATGTTTTTGGAAGTAGATGTTATATTCTGGCTGATAGAGAACAGAGAAGAAAATTGGATTCCAAAAGTGATGAAGGAATATTTTTGGGATATTCTACTAACAGCAGAGCATATAGGGTTTTCAACTCTAGAACCAAGGTGATGATGGAGTCAATCAACGTGGTGATTGATGACAATGACAAGCAGGAAGATGATGATGTCCTAGATGATGTTGGAACATCAGTTGGTGAAGTTGCACCAGAAGCTGAAGACAGAAGTCCAACTCTTAGTGTTGCTGCTGTTGAGCCTGAAACTGAGCAACCTCATAAAGATCCCTCTATCAGAGTGCAGAAGGACCACCCAAAGGAGCTCATTATAGGTGATTCAACCTCTGGAGTGAGAACTAGGTCAAGATATGTTATAGCAAGTTCATGCTTTGTCTCCAAAATTGAGCCAAAGAATGTCAAGGAAGCATTGACTGATGAGTTTTGGATAAATGCAATGCATGAAGAGCTGGAGTAATTCAAGAGGAATGAAGTATGGGAGCTTGTACCTAGGCCTGATGGAGTTAATGTGATTGGCACCAAGTGGATCTACAAGAATAAATCTGATGAACAAGGAGTGGTCACCAGAAACAAAGCCAGATTAGTTGCTCAGGGATACACTCAGGTTGAAGGAATTGATTATGATGAAACCTTTGCTCCTGTGGCAAGACTGGAATCTATCATATTGCTCTTATAGGGGTGGCTTGTAATTTCAAGTTCAAGCTTTTTCATATGGATGTTAAAAGTGCCTTCTTGAATGGTTACTTAAATGAAGAGGTATATGTTGATCAACCAAAAGGATTTATTGATCCAACATTTCCTGACCATGTGTACAAACTAAGGAAAGCTCTATATGGTTTGAAGCAAGCACCAAGAGCTTGGTATAAAAGACTTACTGAATTCCTGGTTCTGAATGGCTACAGAAAAGGAGGGATTGACAAGACTTTGTTTGTTAAAGAGGAAGGAGGAAAACTGATGATAGCTCAAATCTATGTTGATGATATAGTATTTGGCGGGATGTCGGATGCAATGGTGAAATATTTTGTGGAACATATGCAGTCTGAATTTGAAATGAGTCTTGTTGGTGAGCTAAATTATTTTCTTGGTCTACATCAGAGCAAGTATGCAAAGAACATAGTGAAGAAGTTTGGTCTAGAGAATGTTAATCATAAGAGGACTCCTGCTCCTACTCATCTAAAATTATCCAAGGATGAACATGGTGTCAGTGTGGATCAAAGTTTATATAGAAGCATGATTGGGAGTCTATTGTATCTCACAGCTAGCAGACCTGACATTGCCTTTGCTATTGGAGTTTGTGCCAGATACCAATCTGAGCCTAAGATTAGTCACTTGAATCAAGTAAAAAGGATCCTGAAATATGTTAATGGCACTAGTGACTATGGGATGTTGTGTAGTCATGGATCTGGGACTGAGTTAAGGGGATATTATGATGCTGACTGGGCTGGGAGTGCTGATGATAGGAAAAGCACTTCAGGAGGTTGTTTCTTCTTAGGGAATAACTTGATATCTTGGTTTAGTAAAAAGCAGAACTGTGTGTCTCTTTCTACTGCTGAAGCTGAGTACATAGCAGTAGGGAGTAGTTGTTCTCAACTTGTTTGGATGAAGCAGATGTTAACAGAATACAATGTCAAGCAAGATGTCATGACATTGTACTGTGATAATTTGAGTGCTATCAATATCTCTAAGAATCCTATTCAGCATAGCAGAACCAAGCATATTGATATAAGGCATCATTTTATAAGAGATTTGGTTGAAGACAAAGTAGTTGCCTTGGAACATGTTGCTACAGATAAACAATTAGCTGACATTTTTATTAAAGCCTTAGATGCAAACCAATTTGAAAGTTTGAGAAGTAAATTGGGAATTTGTATTTATGAAGATTAAATGTGCTAGAGAGTGTATTAAGCAGTTGTATTCTTTATTAGAAATTGATTTTATTCAACTGCTGAAAGCATACAGGTTTGAAGTACATCGTTAGTTACAGATTATCCCAACCCCCTGCATTTAGAAAAGCTTTCCAGTCTTCATCCCAATCATCATCAGCAGCTTGCACAAGAAGCTTCTTGCTTGGTTTCATGGTTGTTTATGAGGTTCTGCCTGACTTTGTGGTTCCTGAAGTAGTTTCAGCTGCAGTCATTATTTTGCTCCCCTTTTGAGGTGGATCTGAAGTCTTGTCCTTCTGCTTGAATTTCTTTGCTGCATCTTTGTTGTTTGACTGGCTCATTCTTGGTTGCTGAGTGGTGCTGCTAGAAGGAAGAAAGGCTGGTGTTTATAATAAAAACAAGGAGCTTAGTTTGTATCGACTGAACAGTCATTTGTTGGAACTTGTGTTTGACCATGTCTTTATGTCAGGACATTGTGTTTGATGATTGTCCAATTATGGCTAAAAAGGGGAAGAGTTAGCCTAGGTGTGTAGAGTGTATCCTATCTAAGATCTGGTGTGGTGCAGATGTTGAGGGGGAGTGTGCATGTTGAACAGCTGGTTCTGGTTTGAGTTTTTAATTTTTTGTTATCCACTGCTGAATTCTCTGATGTTGCAGAGATTGTTTTAGCCAAAATTAGCCAAATGGGGAGATTGTTGGTTCTTGGATTAGCTGGAATTTTGGTAAAACAAAGTTGTGCAATGTTGATGTCTCATGGGTGATGTCTTAACATTGAATCTTAACATTGGTTTATGTTAAGTGTTTAGCTTGTTGAAGTTGTAAAGTCTGATGTCACATGCGATGTCGTGACATCAGATATGCAGATCAGTAAAACATCAGGTCTGAGATGTTTTTAGGGTTAAGCGTTTTAGCTGGAATTTGAGACAGCTGATAGAGTAATTGGATGCGGATATCTTGGAGGAGATATTTTCTGTTACAAACAGATTTAATGCAGATTTGTAGGAGTGTTTAAAGACTGAAGATTTAAGAAGATTTTGAGAGAGAAAATCTGTCGAAGATTCAATTTTAAATAACAAATCAGGTCAGATATTGTAGTAGGTCCAAGACCAGATCAAATAGTTATATAAAGCGTATCAATCCTTTGAAGAAAGCAACGAAGAAAGAGAGCTAAAGACTGAGAGTCGTTTGTGTCTTCGTGTATGTATTGTAAACCATTCTAGTGTGAATTGGTGTTGTTGTTTTGAGTTGTTCTTGATCAAAGCTGTGAAGCAGAATCAAGTAGTGTTATTCAAAGTGTGTGATCTTTGAATTATATCACTGAAGTGATTTAGAGATTGAATAGTGTTCTCATACCTAAGTGGTCTCTTAGGTAGAAGGTTCATTAAGTAGAGTTTAAGTTTAGGAGATGTCAACTGGGTTGTTGAGTCTGTAAATTAAATCTACTGATATTGAAATTCATCCCTGACTTGGTAGCCCCCAGACGTAGATAGTTAGACCGAACTGGGTGAACAATTCTTTGTGTTCTCTTCTGTTGTTTTACAGTGTCCATTACAGAGTGTGTTGTTGTGACATCGCACGTAACATCACATATCTGGTACCAGAATTTCAGGTACTGTAAGTAAATCCTAAAAAGTATGAGTTTTAAAAAAAATAAAAATAAACACTATTTTTTTTTCTTTACACTTAAGCGATTTTAGATGATCCTAGGACTTTGTTGTAAGTTGTCCATCTCAACTACGACTTTAATGAAATCATAAGAAAAAAATCGTCTCCATGAGGCTCATGGAACCCATGCCATAGCACAAGCAAGTGCAAATACTTTTGACAGGTGCCTGTATCAATATCCATAACTCAAACTCAATCGTCTCACCATGTAAGTATAATTTTATACATTTGTATATTCAATACGCAAAACATATTTTATCAAATGACACTTTCGTTACCTTCCATTCGATATAAATGTCATGGAACTTATCATTGTCGTTGGTCTCTAATCCACTGACCCCAGCCACAGTATCATGATGCTCGATACATTGGCAAGTGATACATTGCCACTCATTTTACCAGTGGTTTGCCATTAACTGGGTCTGGATGTTTTTCATAATCGTACTTACAGACTATACATATGTTCAGCCATTTATGAGTCTATGTACGACCTGAAATCTAGCTAAGGAACACATAACTATTATTTTACATTGCACAAAAATGAAAATCTACCAAATAGACCCTTTAGTAGTTTCATAGTGAATATCTATAATCACAAAACTTAAGGCGACAAGGAAATAAAACAGGAGTTTAAAAAAAATGGCAGGAGCCAGGAGTACCGAGGGAAAATAGGGAGATAGAATTAAACAAATATGGTAAAGCTTTGTACCAAGGGATCATGTTGTATTGGCACTGTGTGTCCGAGAAGCCCATATTCCAAAGACAAGAAACCAGAAAACAAACAATATTGCCCAATAACGTGCAGGTCCATACTTGATTCTGGTAAGCACAAACTGCAATAATCAATTGCATGAGAGAAACAATTAGATTTTGATTGGCAGCAGAATTGAAAGAAAAAATTTGCAGATCAATTATGTATATGCTGTTAACATCAAGAATCTTCTGTATTTGTTTCCATAGTTTCTGCTGTCATAATTTTGAAAATGATTCATTTGATTATTAAAAGTTCCTTGCTGGTTGAAACTGAACAATGAACCAATACAGATAATCACAGTCTTCTTTTATGTTCAACTATTTTTAAAAGCATGGTCAAGTTTTAATCTAGCCAAACAGTAACAATTTGAATCAAATGTCTTTCAAAATGTATAACAAGGAGGCTCAAAAGGAAGGTACATGAAGTACTTACGAAGCGGAAAAAAATCACCACTGTTAAAGCACAAACACCTCCAAGTAGGATATGAAGACCACTTCTTGCAGTTTTCTGGACAACAAATATAAGCAGCAGTAGTATTAGGCATGTGCTTCTAAACACAATCTATAGAGAATAAGCAACCAACAATACATATAACCATAATTCCCTAATACAAATAATAAGAAAATACCTAAAAAAACCCCACATATAATTATATACAAAAGAGTATGAAATAATTATGAAACTGATAAAAGCGTGCAGTCACTTTTCCGGTCCAAAACAGTAACTCTTTTGATGACTCGTAAGCCACCAAACAAGTTTTGGCGTCAAAAACACCCTTAAAACATACAAGCATTATGCTCCTACAACACAAACTAAATGATAGTCCAATAAGACACGCTTCAGACTTTTATTCTTTGCAATATAACAACCTTTTTATAGTTGATTGTTAACTATTAAAAAATTGTTTTAGCCTTGAGCCCCACACTCGCTGCCCTGCAAAGCTTAAAAAGGCAGTTCCAAAGGAAAGTAACACACCTTGCATTGCAGAAACAAGTGGCATATTTTTTCTTAACAAGATTTGCACATATCACAAAAAAAAGGATGTTGGGCCAACAAAATTGCAAGTGTTTGTATTAATTTAATATGAACTGTTGTCTAATCAAAAGACATATCTTCATAGAAGATTTGGGCTTCCAAATAGGTTTGTTGAACAGGAAATTTTGAAGACTAAAATGGGTATCTCTTGAAAATTTAACTCTCCTATCATAATTGACTAAAAAACAAAATCTAGTAGGAATAGGAACAAAGAGGCATGAAGTTCACAATTTTCCTTGTCATTCAGATATCCTTAGAAAAGCATACCCCTGAATAGAATAGAACAGAAGCAGCTAATGGTGGGTTATGTAAAGCAAAGTAGAGGGATAAAAAAAGGAGAGGAAAGGCCTCTGAAGAATAAAGATTCCCAAATGACAATGTTCTCCCAAAATGTAGTCCACTATATCACCAAATACAAAAGAAATAAATACACAAGAGTTAGAATAAGTTAATGATTGCTACATTGGCATGGCATCAATTTCTCTAGCTCATTCTTGCAAGTTACAAAACAGAAATCAAGATCTGTTTTAGTTGATATCGCTCGGACGGTACATGAATGAATGCCTTATAGTAGCAGGCATAAAAATGAACATATTTCATAATCTACACCACAATCATGATCGGACCATTCAATTTCAATATGATCAACTCTTTTGTAGTATACATAAATAAGGCTCTCAATTGAACCTTAAGGATGTGGTTAGAACTAGATGGAGGAAACTGTTAGTTAACTGACCCCCTTGCCAAGGAGTTTGTTGAAATGGGTAGGAAAATGAAGGATAGTCATTTAAAACATCACGTCTAGCTCAATGCCTGTATCACTATCATTATAATGTTCTGAAAATTTAACCATATGCCTGCATAATAGGGCACATTTAGGAAGAGAAATATTATCTAAGCAAAACCTTTCATATAAGCATATTAGCAAGTTTGGTTACATAACCCAATTAATATTTGATTTTATGTACCTTCCCAACACGAGGAGCTATAAGCCATGCAAGGGTGATGGTAAGCAGCCCTGTAGCAAGCAAGATCCCAGTACCTTCTACGGCCCACTTAGTTGCAGTGTTCTGTTCAGGTCCAGCTTCTTCGATAAAAATATTCAGAGGCTGTTGAGAAACAAGCTGTGAAACTGAGTCTGGATTGCTATTGTCGTTTAAGTTACTGCTATTATGAGGACAAAACCATAATGCAATTTCACTCAACCGTTGCCTTCGGATAGCAGCCACGGCATCAGGATCCACACTAGTATTTGGACGATCTTGCGCAGGACCAGGATCTCCGTTGACAGTTCTTTCCCTCAACGCTTCATACTCTTTCAAAGAACCAACAACCTTGTTGAAGTCAGATATCTTAATATTATTTGCTACATGTCCACATATTTCACAAATGGTAGATCCATGGTTGATAAACCACTTGAGTGCACAAGCATAGTGTACCAAAGCAAGGTCATTTTTACAAGAACATCCAAGTTCTAGTAACGTATCTTCATGAGAAAACCCATTTTCCAAATCGTTCTTACATACGAAAACCTCCCCATCAGGGCCTACAAATTCCATCGTCCCCGCTTTGCTTTCAAAGTTTCTGCTAAGAACCGTATCTTTCGGAACTCCCTTGTCATCAGACTTTACTTCCCCCTTGGTAATGCCCAAAAACTCTAGTGCAGCATCTCCTCGCTTATCAGACTCAGCACACTGGCACACGCGACAACATGGCAACCCCATCTCCCTCTCCACACTAAGCCGAGAATGAGATTCTAAATCCGCGGTCTCCACGCGCGAGGAACCATCATCCCCAACTTCTTTTTTCATATCTGGCTCATTTTCCTTTCCCATCTGATCAACTATATATTTACACTCAACCAAACAACTTAACCTTCCAGATTATTGACAGATTCTGTTTCAATAAGATTTATTCGCAACACTACCTTCCACACCGAAACCAAAAACCTGCACGCTTACATGCTTCTAGAACGGTGGATTCATAGGTCATACATTCTCCAGCATAATACAAAATACACAACACTGCAATGCAGATTTAGTTCTTGATAAACCTGAATCAAGAATGTTAATTGCACATTACAGAATCCTAATCCTTTATTAAACAACCATAACAAGAACAAAATTGAAGAGAAATCATGAAATTGAGTTGAACAAAAACAAAAACGTAGATTGAATTGATAATAAGTTAATAACAAAAGTAAATAATGACATTGAATTGAGAAGAATTTGGGACTTACAGTGAATTGGAAGATGCGAGAAGAAGAAATTGGGCACACACTTGACTACAGACGGATCATTGTGAGTGTTTCGTTTACGATTTTTATTACTGTTAATTACATATTCCTATCTTATTCTGAATCGTTTCTTTCTCTTTTATTGGGAAAAAAACTTTGTTATTTATAGTAGAATCTGCCATTATGACGTATGGGTAACTTTTCCTTTTCAGTCAACAAAACAAATCATGATTATTAAAGTCGGTTTCTTATTATTCACTCATATTAAATAAGAATTTAATTGGTATGTAAAATAATTTTCATGAATTACGCCGATTATATTGTAAATTTTAAATTATTGATATGATATGGTAGATTGATGGTTTTTTATTGGATGACAATGTAAAATTATTTTATACTGTCATTGTATGCTAATTAAATTCATTAAATAATTAAATATAAATTAATTATTCGATTTCAAATTTAATTAACTATTATAATTAAATGAATTTAAAGGTAAGACAGTTTTACACATACAACCAATTAAAATATTTACAAAATATTTTACATTACATTTCCTTTTTTTCTTTCATAATTAAATATAAAATAGTATTATTCAATTTATAGTATGCGAGTTTTATTACTAAATTTTTAAATAAAAAACAAAAATGAGAAGAGATAAGATTGTAATTTTTTTATCATAAATTAATTGATTTAGATAATGAATTATTATATATCAAAGAAAGATATATAAATGAAAGAGGAAGATAATAGTAATTTTACTAAAGAGTATTATCATACAAAAGTAAAATGTATTAACATAAAAATAAAAATAACGTTTATTGCATTAAGTAGATGATATAGATGAAAATAAAAATAGTTAATGTTTTATTAAAATCAAAGGAAAGGTTTTCTTTTAAATGAATGAGTCCAAATATGAGAGAATAAACAATCATAACAATCGAGATTGATTACAAATCAACTTGCATAATAACATTCTATCAAATATCATGTTTTTATTTAAATTGTTAATCTTGGTATTTTTTTTTAATAATTCTTTTTATAGTTTTTATAAATTTTTCTCAACCTCTCTAAATATTTGATTCATCTCATTTGATCTAATTTCGTTATCCTAAAATATATAAATTTTTCTCTGCATGCTCAAATCACTTAAATTTATTTCCACCATCTCGACTATAAATGTCACCCAACACTTTCTTTAATATTGTCATTTATAATTTTATTATGTCTAATTTTATCACACATTCAATGCAACATTCTTATCTCTTTTACACTAACTTTATTCTCGTGGTGATTTTTAATCGTCCAACATTTTGTCTTGTGTAACATCGCAAGACTCACCGCAGTCCAATAAATTTTTTCCTTCTGCTTGAGTGGTACCTTTGTGTCACATAAAATTCCTGAAGCGCTACTTCATTTCAGCCATCGAGCTTGAATTCAATAATTTACATCCCTTTCTATTTCTCCATCGTTTTGTATTATGAACTCAACAAATTCAAACCACGTGAATTGTGGGATGATGTGCTCTCGAACTTTCACATCTAAATTAGAAACACTTCTCTTTTTGCTAAACTTACATTCCACTTCATATACTCTTTCTTACTTATACTTATGTGAAAGTCATGCGTTTCTAAAGCTCGTCTTCGGCCTTTCATTTAAATCCTTCTTCAAATCTCCAAATAGAAATATATCATCTACAAAAAAGCTTGTATATCGGTGCTAATTCTTGGATCTTCCCCGAATACATCCAAAAATAAAGTAAAAATGTAGTGACCTAGAATTGAACCTTGATGCAACCTATTGTAATGGGAAATTATTTGTCTTGTCATCTAATGTCCACACACCAGTCAATACCTCTTCATACATATCTTTATATGCAATATTAAATATTTTCTTCTCTAGAGCTTTCCATAAAATCTCGCTAGGTAATCTATCATATGTTATCTTTAAGTCAATAAAAATTAAGTGCAAGTTTTGATGGTACATCTGATACTACTTCATCACACGTCGTAGTAGATAGATTGCTTCCATGGTCGATCTCCCAAGAATAAAACCAAATTGATTCTCAACGACTTTAGCCTATTTTTTTATTTTATGTTCAATCATTATTTCTCATAACTTCATGGTACAACTCATAAGTTTAATCCCCCTATAATTTGCACAATTTTTTATATCCCATTACGAAAAGTCAAACCAAAATTATGAGAAGTGACTTAATCAAGGATACTAAAACCTTGAAAGTGAAGGCGGTGATCCAGACTCACCCCTCTCTTGGTAGATATTCACTCTATATCGCATGAGGTAAAGCCCCATTACGTCAACATTGAACCAAGTTTTCAATTAGGGGCAGGGAAGAGAAGCAAAACCTTAGTCGGACATGCTTCTCAAAGACATCTAATAAAGCATTCGAGTACAACATCGCGATGGTTTCCATAAACTAAAAACATTGGACTCAAGATAATAACAGTAACTCTCAAAGGAAAATATCGTGTTGTATAAAAACAAGTAATCAACCCACAATTTTTAAAAGAAACATAAAGGTTAGGAATAAAAGATAGCTCATACAAATATAAAAGGAAACAAAAAGAACGTTTCATTCATTGACAATATTCTTACAAGAATGGCTTGAGAGAATCATAAGGCACATAAAAAAAAAATTATTACACTGCTTATAAGGTTGGCTTCTCACCAATAATAATCACTTTCCCATTCATTATTTATTGTTGATAATGAATTTATTTACTCAAGATTTTCACATGGTAAAAATCGAAATCCCTATTTATATTGGAAAAAATCGTTTGTGTGGTAAACAAAGTCTTCTAAGCATCGGTTAAGGCCTTTTCATTCTCCTTTATCTCAAGAGACAACTCCTTCACTTCCATACATCCGTGTCTCATCACCCACTTCTCTCAAAAGTGTTGTCAACTCGTTAAGCTCAAGAAAAAACACATCCCTTTAAATGACAAGCACACCAAGAGGTTCCTTGATAAATTTCTTCTCTTTTCAAATACTACTGGGCACCAGAACCTCGTATTTCCCCGCATAATCAAAAGCTAAAAAAGTAGTAGCCTGATGTATTTAGTATGTCATTTCTGCCATCTCCTCGTGACATACCGTATCATTTTTACTCAAAATATGTGTAGTATTCTTAAAAGACATAAAAGCAAATCTCCTTAGTCGTCCTAGGACCGGGATGGGCAAGGAACGACAGATACAAGTTTACTGGGAAAGGCAGCGGGCCCCTTCATGACCTAACCTTCTCGAGCCCAACACCTTAACTCAAGGTATATAAAAGGAAAACCCTCATAGGGAAGGGTCACCATGCGCGCCCTTCCTTTGAGATTCTTCTCCAGCTCTCCTAGACGACGACCTAGGTGAAATTGCTCCATCAATAACAATGTGATTTTATCTATATTTTGATGTTTTGCCCCCATTTATATATTTTCAATTTATGGTTTTATCGTAGTTAGTGTCCCTCAGAATTATCCATGGTTATCTCTTAAGTTTAAATCATTCACGTTGTTTTTTAAATTAAGCAATTGATCAAAAGTCAACATTATATGGCTTGAATCACAAGTTAGAGATTTGAAGCAAGCTTTTTAAGCTTGATTTGAGTCACAACTTTGTTTGACTCAAGTCATGAGTAAATCTAAAATTTGGTTTTTAGCACTAAAAGATTAATTCAATTCAAGGACTTGCCTAACTCGAATCAAAAGGCACCTGGACTCGAGTCATGGTCATGTTTGACTCGAATCATTAATGAACTCAAATATTTGGAATTTTCATTTTGGAAATGTAACTTGAGTCGAAAATTTTATTGACTTGTATCACATGATTCAAGTCATGACTCGAACAAAACAAGATAAGTCATGATGTTATCATCTTGATTCAAGTCACTCTTTCATTTTATTAAAATTATTAGTTTAGGTTCTGACTCAAATCACATTGCTAGTTCACCTATTTTGTGTCTTATCTCTAACACATATAAAAGCCAAAATATTTCTCTCTAAAAAAACATAATATATTTGCAATAGTTTTGTGTATAACTTGCAAAACATATTTTGCATTCTCTCACAATCTTTGAAAGCAAATATCATTTTGTCAATCACACTAAATTTCTTTTAAATCAACCTTGAAGAAAAACTTCTTTAGTTAGTTGTTTCTTGAGTGTAAACAAGTTATGAGTGACAATATTTTGAAAAAATTCATCTTCAACTATAACCCAAAACCCCAATTATTATGGTTCTTGAACTCTGAGCGAGAGTGTGAGTGGTATGTGTGAGATACATTAGGGATTCTAATGTTTGTGTGTTTTGATTGAAGAATCAAATTGTGATTATGAGTTATGGAGACTGACATCTAGTGAAAAAATAATATTTTTTCTCTAAGAGAGTTTCGGTAGGATCAAGTGAAGATTGATGTGGACAATATCTTCGAGTTTCCAACACCTAAATTAATTCAAAGACTCGAAATAGTGAATTTTGGTAGGATCGAGTGAAAATCATTGTAGACAAAATCTTTTAGTGCTTTGGTTATGAAAAGGTGGCTGGCTCAAGGTCGAGTGAATATCTTGACGATTTTACAGCATAGTGAGTTGTGTACAATAGAAGGAAGATATATTTTTAGATATATGTTGCTTAACAGTTGACTTTGAATTTTTAGTTTGTCTGTGATTATAATAATTTAAAATTAGTGAAAGACCAAAGAATTTTTAGTTATTCTCCATTGGAGACTAGATTTGATGCAAGCGAGGACAATGCGTTGAACTAAAATAAATTTGGTGTACAATTTTCTACATCCCTAATTTTTTAAAATGTTGCTTAGTTTGCACAGTTTTAGGTTTTATTTGATTTCTAGAATTTCATGTTGTTAGGTTTTTACTGCTTATAGTGATTTAATTTTTATTCTCAAGTTTCTCTTAAATCTTGTCTGCTAAACATTCTTCTGGTTATTATTCTAGAAATCTTTAATTGTAGATTATTCTACTAATTAATTAAATTGTATATGAACATGTTGTTTTAATTAAACTAGATTAATTATCATATTGTCAGTTGTTTGATTAATCACATAATTACCATTATTGTATACATATGTACACACATACTCAATTGTGTAACTCTTTTGTAAAAAGCTTTTAAACTTTCGCTCATGTGCATTTTCTAAACTCTTATTTTTTAAATAAGTGTAGGGGAAGTTCTATTCACCCAACACTATAAATACTCTCACCATCAGGTCGACGAGAAAACTTATTTACATGTTATTGACCCTCTATGGACTAGGGGACCTCGTGACCCTTGTTTCTCCTATTGAAGAATGGATAAAGAGGTTATATTTGTAAAACTGCCACTGGGAGAGGCCTCTCTTTAAGAAAACACATCAATAACTAAAACGAATTGTAGGGGTTTATTCTTCAATGTTTTTCTCACCTAGAGCATCACTTGCTAACAATTTATCTTATCTACAAGTTAAAGCGAAAAAGGTAATGTTCTGGACTGGACCAATGGCTAGACATGGCCCAATCCGCTTCTGCTCCATAGCGGCCCAAATTGCCTAAGCCCAATCCACAGAGGGGAAAAAGTTACCTTTCTGCCCCTCCAACCGGGCAAGGAATGCAACGTTCCTCCCCGGAATTATTGCGCGTCACGCACGACTTCATTGCTCCCCGAACAACTATGGGCAGGTGCCCGAAATTATGCATATGCCCGACATAACGACTAGTTTTGGGCACCCTGCCCGACATAATGGCTAGTTTGGGTAGTTACCTATTCTTTGAGGAAAACGATTATTTCGCCCCGAAAATAGGACCGTTGGCCACGCGTTGGGGGCTCTATATAAACCCTCTCGCTTGAGAGGGTCAGGTATCCAATATTCACCCTAAGAATTCAGACTTTGTACTTGCCCCTTTTCTCTGACCCTTTCTTACTTGAGCGTCGGAGTACCTTGCAGGTACACCCCCTTCCTCTCCATACGACCAGCATCACTGACGCACTTGGCGGCTCAATTCTACAGGATCTGATCCAGCCTTCACGATCAGTGGCGCCGTCTGTGGGAATCATTGTTCTCCCCATCTTTCTTTCCTCAGAAATCGAAGATCAAAATAATTCTCAGACATCATCACGATCATGGCCTCCTAAGATCGCACCAAGGATTCTCTCCAGACCATCATCCTCCCCGTCAATAAATCTGACGTTGACGGCCAGTCATCTCTCCTCCGAGATACCCGTTTCCTCAGGGACGAAGCCACTGTTTCTCCTTCCCCTACTCCTGCTGATCGCAATAACGATCAACCTTCACTTGACGTCCAGCTCGTTCCTGTTCCGCCCAACGCCGACCCGGCCGTGGCAGCCCTCCTGGAGGCGATCAACAAAACCAACACCCTGATCCTGCAGCAAAACGAGAGGATCGGAGCGTTAGAAGTGTCCAACCGTCCAAGATCCCCTCCCACGCGGAGGAACCAAAGACGATCAAGGAGCCCGCATCCCCGGAGAGACATCGACCGAAGACTGCGCCAAGAGAATGATCCTCGCGCAGCCCGGAAGCGAGACCAAATCTCCCCGCGTGACCAGGCCGCTCACGACCACAAGAGGACTCGAAGGAATGAGCAATCTCCACCGGTCAAGTCTAAAGGACGGCCCGCTCACCTTCTCCTCAAAGGAACCGCTCACCTTCTCCGCAAAGGAACCACTCCCCTTCTCCCCGGAGGAACCGCCGCCGCGAGTATCCCATTTGGTCCCCATCATACACCAGTTCTAGCAGCGACGACGAGCCTCGCGACCCGTTGTCCCAGGAGATCTTGGCTACCCGTCTCCCAAAAGGCTTGGAAAAACCCCTGTCACTTGGCACGTACGACAGGACCACTGACCCCGACGAGAACATCGATGCGCTGTTAGAGTACCGCGGCGTACGGGGCGCCATCAAATGTCGACTGTTCCTGACCACGCTCCGAAAGAGAGCAATGACATGGTACAAGCAACTGCCAGAGGAATCCATTACCTCGTGGAGACAGCTGGGCAGGATGTTCTCGCGGCACTTCACAGCATCTCGCTGCCACCCCAAAACTGAGGCCTCCCTTGGAGCCATAATCCAAGGAAAAGATGAACCTCTCCGCGCGTATATCGAGAGGTTCAACAAGGAAGTTGTACAAGTCCCTACAACTGGAGAAATGAAGAAGTTTCTGCTCGAGCAAGGGCTCCGCCCAGGCTCCGCCCAGGCTCCGAGTTTTCTAAGGCCATTGGCCTCGCACCACCGAGGAACTTAGACGCCCTCCTCCTCAAAGCCCAATCACATATTCAGTACGAAGAGAAGGTTGTGGCCAGCAACGTCCGAGCATCACGCCATTAGGAGAATGCTCGGGCATCCAGAGAAGAGGAAGCCTCGACATCTCGTCGGGGCGAACGGAGGCGCGAAGATCGTCCTCGTGACTCCCGTGACAACAAGGGGCCCTCCGGGCGGTTCCATGACTACACTCCCCTGACCGTCTCCAAGGAAAAGATCTTGTCTGAATGTGCCAATTCGGAGTTTAAGCAGGCAGGGGTCCGCTTCCCCAAGCAGCTGCCGAACAGACCAAACATAGACAAATCAAAATACTGTCGTTTCCACAAGAGCCACGGCCACACTATGGAGGACTGCATCCATCTGAAGGATGCCATTGAGATACTGATCAGGGACGGGCACCTGAAATAGTTCGCGAAGAAGAAGGACACTCCTCGGCAAGACGCCCAGGAGTCCAAGAAGATAGAGGAGGAAGTGCCCTCCTCGGAAGACGCCAACATACAGGTCGCTATGACCATATCGCGACCGGAGGACTTCTACGTCCCGGATGGGCTCAGCGCCCCTGCTTATTTCGCGGCCCACAGCCCGTGGAAGACTTTTCCCTCCGCCATGGTCATCTCTGGCGGGGGCTTCAACAAAATCACCGTGGGCTCCGTGAAATGTAAGTTTGAGCATCTGATCAACACGAGCTCCAATAAAGTGACCACGCTCGATCAGGCCCAGAAGGGCTCCGTCCCTATCTCCTTCTATCGGGAAGAGCTCCTCGGCGGATCCTCGAACTCGAGCATACCTTTGCTCGTCAGAGCCTGAATGGCGAACTTTGACGTTCGCAGAATACTCGTCGACCAGGGCAGCTCGGTCGACATCATGTACTCCCAGCTGTTCTCAACGCTTCAGCTGGACGAATCGCACCTTACCCCCTATGTAGGGTCCGATTTACAGGGATTCAACGGATCAGTGACCAAGTCGTGGGGCTACGTCGAACTGATCGTAACCTTCGGATCAGCTGAGACGGCTAGATCTGTCAAGGTACAATTTCTGGTGATCGACTGCGTGTCGCTTTACCAGTGCATATTCGAAAGGCTAACTCTGGCTGAGTTGGTAGCGGTGCCTTCAACAGTCTACCTGAAGATGAAGTATTACACTTTAAAAGGGATGGTCGCCACCTTCCACGGCGACATCGAAGCTGCACGTCTAAGCCAAAAGCATCGGGCAAGCCAGCATTGCCAAACAGCTTAGAGGAAGCCAAGCCTCTTCCCCAGGTCGACTCTATCGACCTCGACAGTCGTTTCCAAGAAGAAGACTAGCAGGAGAAACGAGCAGCTTCAGCCGACCCATCCACGTCGTCCAGCACCAACTCCCATCCGATGCGCCCAATCCCGGATGGCAACTTCGAGATCGTTCTGTTCGGCGACGACCCTCAGCGGGGAGTGAAGATTAGAGCAGACCTGCCCGACATCGCGAGGAAGCAGCTCAAAGCATGCCTCCGTGAGAATGCCAACCTATTCGCATGGAGCGCCGCCGAAATGTCCGGACTGGATCTGTCTGTCGCCTGCCACCAGCTGACAATTGACCCGGCCATCAAGGCCGTAGCACAACGTAGGAGAAAGCTGAAATTCTGGTATCAGATATGTGATGTCAAGTGCGATGTCACAACATCAATATCTGTTGTATGAACAAGACAATAATAGTAATCAAAAAATGCACACAGAATTTGTTCACCCAGTTCGGTCTAACAACCTACATCTGGGGGCATACCAAGCCAGAAAGGAAGTCCACTATTAGCAGTATCAAATTACAGACTCAACAAACCAGTTGATAATCCACTAACTTAATCACTACCCAATGACCCTTCTACCTAAGTTCTCCCTAGGTAAGAGACTTAATCTCACTTCCAATCATCGCAATGATGTCTAGCAGTCAACATCTCAGTCACTGCATCAACAGCTTGATTTCCAACAACTCTCCAAACACATAAAAATAGAAGACACACTCCTATAACAATACCTAGACATGGCCCTCATGACTAAGAATAATGCTTAGAGTTGCTTAACAGCTTCCTCTAAGAACAATACATCTCTTACCTACAGGTTTAGAGATAAACATGATGACCATCCCACAAACCGGGTGGTTCATCGACCAACACAGCCCTTATAATCTACATGATGACTGGCTTTTTTAAACTAGATTACAATGCTTCTATTTATAACCTATTTCCCAACTGGATTTGGGCCTTCAAATCACAACAAATCTTCTGCTGCAAATCTGCAAAAGATTCTGCTATTAAATAGATCTTCAATTAAATCTTCAATCAAATCTTCAATCAAATCTTCAATTAAATCTCCAATCAAATCTTCAATTAAATCTTCAATTAAATCTTCATATCTTTTAGCCTTAAAAACAGCAACAAGATCTGCTCCAAATCTGATTGCAACTGAATATATCTTTACCAAGATATTCGCCTACAATCTCTCCACTAGATCTTCTCAAGACACACTTAAACAAATGCAGCCCTAACAAAACACATCAGACTGATGTTCTGATGTTCTGGTACAGTGATGTCAAGACATCACTTATAACATCAGCATATAAAACTTCAACCCTGCAACAGCTAATGTTTGGAACCAATGTTATGACATCAGACATATGACATCAACATTGTTCAACTTTGTTTTACCAAAATTCCAGCCAATACAAGAACTAACAATCTCCCCCTTTGGCTAATTTTGGCTAAAACAAACTTTGTCATCATCAGAGGTACCAACAGCAACAAAAACCAACAAGCTGAAGAAATCACCTTCACATCAGCATAGGGCAAACTCCCCCTCAAAACAAGAACCAGCTCACAGCTGTTCACAACTGTTCAAACACTTTCCCTCAAGCCTAGAACCACAACAGACAACTAGGCAACAACTAGGCTAACTCTCCCCCTTTTTAGCCATAATTGGACAAACTCTGAAACTGCCAACCAACATACTCAGAACAAAATCCAGACTCAACAGCTACTACTGTACATTCTCTCCTCCTTTTTGGCTAACAATTGACAAACATTGGGGTAAATGTATACTTCTGATTCAATCCATTGACACACAAATCTATAGAACCAGGTCTAAACTGTCAAGTACACCATGAACTTCACCAGTAACACAATGCCACGACATCTTGTCTGACATTACAATCTTGATAAACAACTTCTTCAACAAAAGATCAACTTCCCCTATCTAAGATAACTAGTGCTCATTTGCAAGAAGAACACCTTAAATGAATGGAAAACATAAGACTCATCTTCATGTCTTCAAGAGCACACCCTCTGTTCAACACACCTGCTGAACGCATTCACTTAATGCTTAATCCTCAAACAATCCAAATACCAATACTGACATGATTCCCTCTTGGTTTGTTATCTTCTCATGCTCCAAAACTCGCATCTTGCCAAGCTGATCAACTTCTCTCTGTAATATCCACAGGAATGATCACAATGAACTCCTTGATCATAACATTTGGAAAATCCAGACACAGTCTTCATCTATCCAGTCAGGAATGCTTCACACAATCATCCACAAGTTATGAAGCACACACACAAGGCCTTCCACTGAACTCACACACCAAAACAAGTGTGACATCTCCCATCAACAAAGACCCTCACAAAGTTTTTCCAAAATCTGCACAAATAAAATCGTCCTTCAGACTTCTCCACAGAAGCATGTGCACACATGATACAAACAATTAGCTTCACATAGCTAGAACCATTCATGTCCACACCAACATGCCATCCAATAGCCTAATGTCGTAACATGTTATCTGACATTATATCCTCATAAGAGGCAACCAATCTCCACAAGCTTGATCAGCATGCAAGCTTCACAATATATGCACCTTTGCTGCAGAATCCATAGACAAATACTCCCCCTGTCATGGTTAACTAATGCTCTAGATGGAGATGAACATTTGAGCACACTTGCTGAGCACATTCACATACTGTACTTTCACTTTTGGAGAACACAACCAAGTATCCTGACTTGTTTGACACTGCTCCCAGACTCCACAAAATCTCTGCTTTACTGAGATCTAATCTCTTCAAGAGATACTTATAGCAGAAAAAAGGAACATCTCTTAAAAAATGTTCGGCTTAATATCCTTTTTGGTCCTCTACCTGTGACTCGGGGTCCATTTTAGTCCTCTTTCTTTTAAAAGTTCCAAGTTGGTCCCCTACGTTATCTAACATAATCAATTAAGTCATTTCCGTCAAATATTAGTAACGGTGTTAGTAATAAGTGATGTGGCAGCTGAAGTGGCATAATTATTTTTTATTATTACATTTAATAATTAAATGTTTTTATTTATTTTAATTTATTTATTTTGAAAATCAATTTAAATTAATTGTTGCACATTGTAATACAAAATTTTTGGGCCCAGGTTCTTTAGAGTAGGACCCCAATAGTTAAGATTTGTTATTATATTGTGAACAAATCTTTTATATAAACACTTAATTTTATTATTCCAATTTCAATGTGGGACTTGAGTTATTGGAAATTGGAACGGAAGAACCTTTTCTGCAAAATAGAAGAACCTACACAAGCTCCCTCTGTTTCGTTGCATAACAGCAAACCTTCCGTGTCACTCTTCCGCCACAAGCCTCAGACCACACGCAGTAAAATACTCCCTCTATTCTTCCCTTTTTCATAAACCATCACCACCCACACATAACCAAAATAAGCTTCAGTTCAAAAAAATACATAGAGGCACTGCATGTTTAAATACCTAATAGAGTTTGAAAAGCAAATCTTAAGAGTCAGTCAAATAATTAATGGACCGGATAACTAATCGAAGAGAGAGCATACCCTCCTCACTAAAGCCAAACAGAGATGATGCTTAATATCTCTTCGAAGATCCTTTGGTAGACTCTGAACTAAAATATCTTCATCTACTCCACGTGTTGCCAACCACTTATATTGATCGTACCGACTCACACACTCTCTAAGCTCTTTTGGGAGCAAGCAATGGTGCATCCATTGTTCTGAATCCCGCCTTTTGACTCTCATTTCCTCAAGCCTAAGGGTAAGGGACTGAAGATATGTCTGCAATCATGGGAAATAGAGAAAACTCAGTAACAATTATAATTTATAAGCAATCTGAAATTTCATAATTTAAAGAGAAACAACACTCAGATTTTTACCAACTTCTTAAGCCGCTCCATTACAAAATTATTTAATATCATTCAAATCCACTTGCATACCATGCATACAATTGCAATATTCAATTCTGCTTATTGTTGATCAGCATGAAAATTAATGTAGAATAATTCAACCATTAGGAATCCAGTATATTCGGCACAGAACAAATACAAGCCCACAGGCATTAGGGGTCTGGATATGAATATCCTATGAATATGAATATAAAATATTAATATGTAGTCTAATTTTGGAGTTCTGAGATAACACTACCGTTGATATGGTCTATATTAAAATACTAATATGTAGTCTAATTTTGAAATTATTTATTTTTTTAGACTCAAAACAAGACGAGTATTCTAAATGTAGAAACTAGAAACTCCATGAAAATCAATTCTGTAACGCCAATTCCAATGTGTATAAGAAATTAAAATGTCATAAAACACCATATTGACATAAAATGCAACATCCTAGAGGTGCGGCCTCATTAAAGTTGAAGCTACCTAGTACCCAATGCATCATTAATTCAACTAGAACCAACCATAATTTTATCTAATTTTGTTAAAATTTAATGCATTATCATTTCTAGCGGCTTAGAAATAATAGAACCAAACCAAAAATGTAAATACATCTCAGACTTCAGACAGAACATACTTGTTTCAATCTTTCTAATTGTTGTTACATAGAGCACAGCAAAATTATCCAGAAGAAACAAACTAGTTACCTTAAATTTTGGAGCACCCACCATAAACAATAACAATATTTTGAGATGAACTTCTTCGATGAAATGATACCAGACGACAAGGCTTGCGTAAAAATTCCATAATCAAAAGGTGGAGGATCATCATCTACAGAGCACCTTGACTTAAAAATAGCTTTGCTTTTATTTTGCCAGTCACTATAACCTTGTGTGTGCTGGTTCTCACAATACAGGTAGTTTTTGTTTCTAATGAAATCCAATAAATAACTGTTATTATGTTGCTGCTACTGTCTTGATAAGTTCACCCATCACTAGCATCTAGTGTAGTTGATAAAGCTATTTATGAAATATAAATGTTTCTGAGGTGAAGTTTAGCACTTTTGTTAAAGTCCCACATCGAGAATTCTACTGGTTCAACAAGTGTTTATAAAGCATTTCTTCACATTAGAATAATAAATCTTTATTATTGGGTTACTAGTGTAAAAATCGTGGGCTTCAAGCCCAAGTAATAGAAATTAAATTTTTTAAAATTTGTATAAATTTAATTCTATATGAATTTCAAAAAAAAAAAATTTAATACAAAAAATTAATTAATAATTTACTAATAAAATGACATGGATAATGAAAATAAATTATAAATAATAAAAAAATTAATAAATCCTATGCCACGTCATCAAAAATCGCCACCTCAGATGCCACGTCATTTATTTCTAACGGTGTTATAAATATTTGACGGAAAAGACCAATTTGATTCAGTTAGATAACGTAAGGGACCAATTTGGAACTTTTAAAAGAAAGAGGACCAAATTGGACCCAGACCTATAGTTAGAGGACCAAAAAGGGTATTAAGCCTATTTCTTCTGACAAGAAACAGCAGCCACTCACACATGAAGTCACATCATGCTATTCGTGAGGAACAAAAGGATCACCATCCTCCTGTAAACAAATTATTGGATAAAGATCAAAGTCACATAGATTCCCCAATTTTCCAAAAGCAGTCATTCCCTATCATACTCTTCATCTTCAGATTTCCAAGCAATCAATACCTGATCTACTTCAGTCTTCTCTACATTCTCCATCCAAGGCAGACCTTCTACTTCACCTTTCTCCCGTATGGCTATGTAGACGCTCCTTAGGCATAATGTATGCACCAAACTCCAGAACCAGAACAAAATCATCCTTTACCAAGGATATCCAACCCAAAAAAATGTTCTAACATCTGTTAGGACATTCTTGACACATCACATATACCACACACCATGGTTCTAGACATGCTCCACTACTGAACTTACTATCAGCATAGTAATCCAAACTGAACACTGCGTCCCCAGCTTGAACAAAGAGAGCTTCAGAAAGCCAGAGAGGACTAAACTCTCATCCACCAAAAGAAGGTATACTTCCATCTTCAACCTACAACTTTTTCCCAAAGCTCCAAGAGAATTAGAACCTCCTTACATTTTCAACTAAATACTCTTCTGCACAAGAGCAATCAGTTTCAAGCATCCTGCTTGAATGCACACAATAAAACCAACCAAATTCTCCCTTTTGATTGATCTCAATCTTCTTCAGAACTCCCACAAGATATCCTGATCCACCTATGAAACCAGATCTTCAAGTTATATGAACTCCTTGCTCCAAAGCAAGACATCTTGGATTCACCAAGCCTCTTAGTCATGTAACATCTTCTCAAACCACAGCTCCCGCAAACTGTATGAGATTGATCTTTTTGAAGCATCCATAACTTCCATTACTGTAGATCACCTCTATCTTAAGCTGATGTGCCACATCACCAGCTGAGACTTCTGATGTTAAGCTAGATGTCAAAACATTATGATATCCAACTGTTGAATTCAGCTCTTCCTTCTGCCACTTAGAAGAACCTCCTCCCTTTGCAGAAACAGATTTCCATGCTCTCATAGACTTAATTCAATAATCAAGTTTAAGTAGACAGCCTCCATCTTGCTCAGAAACTCCAAAGACTTCAAACCTACCACATCTGAATCTTCAAAAAATAAGTAGTCCAAGACTACCCCATAACTATACCAAATAATGCCACTTCTAAATATATTATAGAACACACAATCTTATTGTTATAATCTCAAGATTCTTTTAACCATCATGATTGCTTCTCAGAGTTCTTACACACCAACACACCACAAAGGGAAATAAACAGCTACATAGAGAAAAGTATATTCTCAACACTTCAACAGTCCTGCACTTTTACATCAGACATATACATAGTCTCCCGTCAATGTATTTTGTCATTAGTTGAATGCACAACCTTATCAAAAGCAGACAAATACTCAACTCCTGTCAAGGTAACCTTCTCACACAACAGGCATCTGCTGATTCTTCTTCAAAACAAACCAGCATGACAACCATTCACACCACAAAAGCATTCTAGGTTAGGTCAGTGTCTTGACCTTTCACTCCTCCCTGAGCAAAGAACTGAAATGATGTTTCAACATCAGTTCCGATATTAGTCTAAATCACATTAAACATCTCCTATGTATTTGGAGACTACAATCATATTAATCCACACTTATCTCTTGTAGGGAACACACGAGAACATATCAACATCTGATCAACTTCCAAGATTAGACCAACAAAACTGCAGTAACTTGCATAACACACTCTTCCAGAAGCTTCTTCTTATAAGCACAAGGTTCAGACCTTTTGTCTAACTTAAGAGTGATAACTGCCATCCTTCTGCATCTAAAGCCAGAGTATAAACATACCATAGACAATCTGCTACTTCCAATCCTTCAAGCCACAAAACTGGAAGAGTTCATCCCATACAACTAATGCAGACACCAATTGACCACAGGCTGATTTACACTGCTACTGCACACAGACTCTTGGATGCATTTTCTCTATAATATTGTCCTCAGACAGTTTAGCTCAAATAAGGATCATCTCCTTCTCTTCTGCTATCAAGATTACTACCTTTTCTTCAACCAGCTCCAGCTGAAATGCTATGACATTATGAACAACATCTCAAAAATCGTTCAACTTCACAGCTTCAGCGATCCTTCAAAACATCTACAATCTAATAGGTCTTTGACTCAACATTTACCATAAACTGCTGATGTGTAGCGCGATGTCGAGACATTAGGATTGACATATCAAGCTCAGCTTCTTTCTTGATGAAACTTCCTCCAGTTCATGATTTTGAAAATCAGGAACATGTATCTTCACAAGAGAATTCATCTTCAGCTATACCAGAACTACAATGGACACCATAACCAGGACGATCTCTTAATATGCTTAAGAGGTAACTTATCAAGATCTTCACTCTCGCATGAAATATTTGACAGTGATACTCTTTTGCTTTGGCTCCACCCTCTTCTTTCATCATCAAGAAAATTGAGAAGGAAGAAATCAATGTTCTGGACAGATTGGTCTTTAATACCTGATTTGAAATATATTCTTCTTCTGCTGAGGAGACCAAACTCTAAAGTCTTTCCAAGAAAATACCTGCAAAAAGTCTCACCACAAGAAACAACCAGGGTAGCATCAGATACCATGCAGCGGAACACACACCAACTCCTCAACAACCTTCAGGCACTACTCAATAATCCTTGCACACCATTACCATAAACCAAGTGCCAACAAATCAAACTCACAATAGCAGTTCAAAAGACAGGTCCAATACATACCCTGTCATGAATAGTCCATCCTTCACTTCAAGGGATCATACAAACAACTATATGAACTGACCAAGTCCATAACTCAGCAAAACTGTCTTCCTTGCTCATGAACCAGAAAGTATCTTCCCTAGATCTCATCCAGAAACAGACAGGATGCATGCTCTGATACCAATTGAAATTCTGGTATCAGATATGTGATGTCAAGTGCGATGTCACAACATCAATATCTGTTGTATGAACAAGGCATTAATAGTAATCAGAAAATGCACACAGAATTTGTTCACCCAGTTCGGTCTAATAACCTACATCTGGGGGCATACCAAGCCAGGAAGGAAGTCCACTATTAGCAGTATCAAATTACAGACTCAACAAACCAGTTGACAATCCACTAACTTAATCACTACCCAATGACCCTTCTACCTAAGTTTTCCCTAGGTAAGAGACTCCATCTCACTTCCAATCATCGCAATGATGTCTAGCAGTCAACATCTCAGTCACTGCATCAACAACTTGATTTCCAACAACTCTCCAAACACATAAAAATAGAAGACACACTCCTATAACAATACCTAGACATGACCCTCATGACTAAGAACAATGCTTAGAGTTGCTTAACAGCTTCCTCTAAGAACAATACATCTCTTACCTACAGGCTTAGAGATAAACATGATGACCATCCCACAAACCGGGTGGTTCATCGACCAACACAGCCCTTATAATCTACATGATGACTGGCTTTTTTAAACTAGATTACAATGCTTCTATTTATAACCTATTTCCCAACTGGATTTGGGCCTTCAAATCACAACAAATCTTCTGCTGCAAATCTGCAAAAGATTCTGCTACTAAATAGATCTTCAATTAAATCTTCAATCAAATCTTCAATCAAATCTTCAATTAAATCTTCAATTAAATCTTCAATTAAATCTTCATATCTTTTAGCCTTAAAAACAACAACAATATCTGCTCCAAATCTTATTGCAACTGAATATATCTTTACCAAGATATTCGCCTACAACCTCTCCACCAAATCTTCTCAAGACACACTTAAACAAATGCAGCCCTAACAAAACACATCAGACTGATGTTCTGATGTTCTGGTACAGTGATGTCAAGACATCACTTATAACACCAGCATATAAAACTTCAACCCTGCAACAACTAATGTTTGGAACCAATGTTATGACATCAACATTGTTCAACTTTGTTTTACCAAAATTCCAGCCAATACAAGAACTAACAAAAGCAGTCTCCGGAGAAAACGGAGGCTGCTAAAAAAGCTGTAAATGACCTCCTCGAGGCCAAATTTATTTCGGAGGCCAAGTACACCACTTGGCTGTCCAACGTTGTACTAGTTAAAAAATCTAATGGAAAATGGTGCATGTGCATTGATTACACCGATCTCAATAAGGCATTGCCCTAAGGATGCCTACCCCCTCCCCAATATTGATAAACTCGTTGACAACTCCGCCGGTTTTAAACTTTTATCGTTCATGGACGCCTACTCGGGCTATAATCAAATTCCGATGGCGGTGTTCGACAAAAAATATACGACCTTCATGACCGAGTCGGGCAACTATTATTACAACCTAATGCCCTTCGGCCTGAAGAACGCCGGAGCAACATACCAACGAATGATGAACAAGGTATTCCGGGGAGAAATAGGCGACATGCTCGAAGTCTACATGGACGACATGATCGTGAAATCCCACGAGGAAACTGATCATACTGCCCATTTGAGAAAGGTCTTCGAACAGGCCAGAAAATACAAAATGCGTTTTAACCCGGAGAAGTGCACGTTCGGTGTCCGGGCAGGCAAATTCGTCGGCTTCTACTTAACGGAACAAGGAATCGAAGCCAGTCCCGACAAATGCCGAGCATTCTCCGAGTTTCCTACGCCTAAGTCCAAAAAATCCATCCAGCCCCTCAACGGGATGCTCACGTCACTATCTCGTTTCGTGGCCAAGTCCGCCCAACACGCCCTACCATTCTTCAAACTCCTCCGCAAAGAGGTAGTATTCGAATGGACCAAGGAGTATGACAAGGCCCTTCTCCATCTGAAATGAGCACTCTCAGAGCCACCGGCCCTCTCTCGCCTGGACAATGGCGAAACGTTGTACCTCACCGTAGCAACCGAAGCAGTGAGCGCCGCTCTCATCCGCGAGATACCTGACGGATAGAAGCCCATATATTTCACGAGCAAAGCGCTACAAGGACCAGTGTTAAGATACCAACAGATAGAGAAGGTGGTGCTGGCCCTCATCAACGCAGCCAGGAGATTAAGACACTACTTCCTGGCTCACACAATCGTGATTCGAACAGATCAACCCATAAAGCAGCTGCTCGGACGACCAGACATGGGCGGTCGGATGCTTAAATGGTCGTTGGAACTGTCCGAATTTGACATCCAATACGAAAGCAGAAGGCCCTCAAGGCCCAAGCTTTGGCCGACTTCGTCGCAGAAATGACATTTGTAGACTCCCCCGCGAGCGAAGCGCACAAATGAACCATTTTCGTTGACGGTGCCTCGAGCTCGGTAGGGAGCGACGCGGGCATCATACTGGAGAACGACGAAGGAATCATTGTTGAAGTTTCACTCACCTTGTCCTTCCCAACCTCCAATAACCAGGCTGAATACGAGGCCTTCCTCGCGGGGCTATGCCTTGCCAAAGACCTGGGCGCAGAAGAAGTCGTCATTTGCACGGATTCACAACTCGTGGCCCTCCAGGTCCGGGGAGAATACCAAGCCAAAAACGACAACCTGACTGAATACTTGGCCCTGGTCAAGAAGGAGATGGCGAAGTTCACAACAGTGGAAGTGAAACACGTTCCCCACGAACATAACGTGTGAGCAGACGTGCTATCCAAACTAGCCAGCACAAAGAAGAAAGGCGGAAACAAATCTGTCATACAGGAAGTACTTCCTCGACCCAGCATCGAGAAAGTCTCCTCGACACTCTACGTACAAGTGATCAGCGACAACAACTGCTGGATGACCCCCGTTTACAACTATCTCACCAAAGACGAACTTCCGTCCGACCCAAAGGAGGCCAGCACAGTCAGGCGAAGAGCCTGCTCTTATGTCTTGGTCGAAGATAAACTCTACAGGAGGGGATTCTCCATCCCGCTGCTCAAATGCGTCGAGGAGGAAATGGTCACGCACATCCTGCGTGAAATCCACGAAGGAATCAACGCCCAACATCTCGGCGGAAGGTCGCTTGCCCGAAAGGCCCTCCGAGCAGGATACTATTGGCCAACCATGCAGCACGACGCGAAAGAGCATGTGAAGAAATGTGATAATGCCAACGACACGGGGACATGCACTTGGCTCCGCCCAACAAGCTCAAGGCTATGTCCTCCCCGTGGCCATTCGCCTGGTGGGGCCTTGACATCCTAGGACCCTTCGTGGTAGGATCGAGTCAGAACAAATACCTAATAGTGGGCGTAGACTATTTCACAAAGTGGATAGAAGCGGAAGCTCTAGCCAAAATAACTGCCCTCAACATCCTGCGCTTCTACAAACGAAACATCCTTGCACGCTTCGGTATCCCCCAAGCTATAGTAACGGACAATGGGACGCAATTCACGGACAGGAAGTTCCAAGACTTCGTCGCCCAACTGGGCACGAAGCAACACTTCGCATCCGTAGAGCACCCTCAAACAAACAGACAGGCTGAAGCAGCCAACCGAGTCATCCTTCGAGGCCTCAAGCGAAGGCTGGACGAAACAAAGAAGGCATGAGTCGAGGAACTGCACAACGTACTCTGGGCATACCGCACAACTCCACACTCAACGACCGGGGAAACACTTTTCCGTCTAGCATACGGGACTGAGGCTGTAATTCCCGTCGAAGTTCACGTGCCCTCTAGGAGGACAGAGTCGCTCCTAGACGAGGAGATGAACGACGAGTCATTGCGAGAAGAACTCGACCTTGTCGAGGAAATCCGAACCGGAGCAGCCCTCCGCGATGCCTCACTGAAACAAAAAATTACCATCAGGCACAACGCCAAGGTGATACGACGAGAGTTCGACGTGGGAAGCCTTGTTCTAAAAAGAAACCACAAAGACTCTTGAGAAGGAAAACTAGCAGCAACCTGGGAGGGGCCCTATCGCGTCCTAGCAAAAACGAAAAATGGGGCTACTACCTGGAACATCTCACCGGGGAAGAACTTGTTCGACCATGGAACGCTGAAAAGCTAAAACAATACTACAACTAAATTCTCAATTCGACCAATCACAACGACGGACGTCAGCTACCGACCACTATGCACGTCTAGGTACAAGCGTCGCATACGAATAAAGCAGAACCTCGCTCAGTAACAAGCCGGGTAACTGCTCGACAGCGGTCCTCGATCGAGCATCGCCGTCGTCAAAGTACCATGACCGGCAGAACCCCAGCTCGCGATGGGACGTTCACACCGCGAACTCAGGCCTCAAACGCGACCTGAGATATTTGTACAAGTCAAATACTCCCAATCACGGGCGGACATACATTCACGACGAGCATGAGTACAACACTTAACGAAAAATAAAAGCAAGTAAATTCATGCAGATAACAGAATCGAACAATAATAACTTAACATGATAAGTGGCCACAAGGACCACGATTGTACTGGGTTACATCAAACGGGGGCCATGCCCCCAAGAAATAAATTACAATGGTTACACGGCACGCAGGCCTGACAAATTACAACATCAAAAATACAAACTCCTCACTCATCCACATGCTCGACAGGCTCGGACTGAGGCCCCTGCTCCTCCGCGGGCTGATCCTCGTTATACCCTTCAAGGAGAGCATCGGCCATGGCGATCTGGCCATCCTCAACGTGCACCCGATAGTGGGTGCCCTCGACAGAAAAGTCAAGCTCAGGGTTCACCACCCGCAGTTGAGCCACGGCGTTCCCGAAAGACTCCTCCGCGACGACAATACCATCATCCTCGGTCGTCAGCAAACGGGCAACCAGCTCGGATCTCGTCTTTAATGCCTTCACATCTTCCGGCTCATCATCACCCGGGGCATTGGCCGCCCTCAGCCGCTGGACCAGCTCCTCGACAACTTTCTTCTCCGCCGCCAGTGTGGAGTTCTCCTTCTTCAACCGAGCCACCTCCTCCTCAGCCTTCTTCCGAGCATCTTCGGCAACCTTAGCTTCTTCTGTGAGGGACGTCATGGAAGCCCGAGCAGCGGTAAGTTTGGCCTCTATTGCAGAGTCCCCTTCGGCGTAAACGACCGCCATCTCCAGCATCCTGACCAAGGCGGAAGCATCTTGAGCCACCAACGCCCTCTTGCTCGGGCGGTCCATGCTTTCCAAGCAAAGAGACTTTGCCCGAGGCACAATCAGAGAGTTCCCGTCGAAGAATTTCCTGTCATGGATGCAAGGAGGAAGCTCGAACTTCCCCTTCTCCGATGCCCGAGTGAGATCCACAACGTCAGTGATTCTTGGCCGCTTGGATCGACAGGTCAAGGGAAGAGGAGACCCCCGGGGAGCAGGGGTAGGAGAGGAAGAGGTCCCCGCAGCAGACTGCGCCGGAGGAGGAGCACGAGCACCGACAAACCGAGACTTCGGAGGAGCCGCACCGACCTTGTTCCTCGCGAAAGAATTCCTCACAACCTGGTCATGAGCCTGAGGTATCTCACCTGCACAAATAAAATACGAGCACATTAGATACGAGGAAAAGAAATAAAGCAAACAAATTTAAATAACTAAGACTACCAAGCAGCTTCTCGGCATCCTCGGGGGTCTTGCACTCCAGCAGTGCCTTAATATTGATAAATCGACGCTCAACCCTCTGACTCCCGTCTTCCTCGAAGATCAGATTACCCTTGTTCGTCCAGCACTCAGCAAGCCGGAAGGAGTTGACCTACTTCACCAACTCCTCATACGCCACGGCATCTTGCCCGTGGAGCTCGTTCGGCTGGAGGACATAGTTGCTAGGCTTCTTGGAGAAATGATCGGGCGCCCAATGGATGGGGAACTTATAGATTCTCCGCCCAATAAATTTCCCCTCCTCGTCACGCAGGTCGTTTCCATCCTCGTCCACCTCAATCTCCTAAACGTATGTACTGTCCTGGGCAGCTTCGGACAGGGGCTCGACAACATAATATCGCTCCTTGAACGTCCGTATCGATTCGAAGAAAGGCTTGAACAGCTTACGTGGCTGCTTCAAAGAAACCCAGTTGTACTTCCTCCCCGATAGCTGCCTTTGAAGATGGAAGACAGTGAAGAACAAAGGGAGAGTAGCTCCTTTGGAGAGATGCTCGCATACCAGCTCGTACGCCCGGATAAAGGCCAACGAGTTGGGGTACAGTTGCGTAGGGGCCAATCTCAAATGAACGAACACTGACTGCTAAAATTCAGTGAACGATAACCTCAGGCCCAACTCCATAAAGGCATATTCATACATCATAAAATGGTCCCCGAAGTTCATGCAGACCCGCTCTTTCTCAGTAGGGAAGTGCGTCTTCCACTCCCCCTCCGGTCCAACCTCCGTGAAGACATCGCCTAAATATGTCGCGAAAGTGGACACATGTTCGGAAGGCTCGACCACCTCCCATTCTTCATCAGGACCTTCAGCAGCGTCCTCGTCCATAACTTCCAAGTCTTCTTCCTCCCCGACATCACTGGAGGTGTTCGACGCCGTCGAGCTACTATTTTCCGAAGAGCCTGTTTCTTCCTCAGATGTATCTAGGATAACCTCTCTATCTGGCCCCGTCGCCATTACGATCACCTGAAAAGCAGAGAAGAAAGTGAATTCGACAACAAATCAAATCCACCCTTCCACCGCAAAGTCAAGTGAAAGGGTGCGCAAAGGGCTGAGGACAACGTCCCCGACCTAAGCCCTAACATCAAAGGAAAAGCTGACACCTCCCCGCGAGGAGACACTCGAAGCTAATCATCCCGAGCGAGGAGCTTCCCCGCACTCATACCCAGTTTCCGTTTGAAGCTTCGCCGGAAATCGCAAAGCGTCGCCGGAATCTGGGAATGTCCTACCGAAAAACTCATCACCCACTCAGATGATGAACAAACACGACGATCACACATGCATAGCTGTCGTAACATCTCCGTGGACTACCCTGCTCGCTGAAACATACTACTAACTCCGACAACATGTTGGAGGCAGAAAAATGGCACATCCACCGTCCACCACCAACAATCGCCGGAAGCTCACTCATTTCGTCCTATAAACCTAGCCCTAACCACATGCAACCTACCATTGACAACAAAAAGGAGTAAAACAAGCAAAGGATCAGAAAACTTACTTGATTTAAGTAGACAAAAGTAGCTGCTCGAAGCTTGAAGCGGTGGTCGGAGTAGGCAGACGGCGGTTACGGGCAAGAATGCTGAAGGAAACGGAGAGAAATCAGAGCAAAAAGTTCCAAATGGAACGATTTTCCCCTTTTTATACAAATGGGTACATGCGAACACGCGCTCGTAGGCCATGATGGTTATCCACTAGCCATCATTGCCTATTAACTGCTACACGGAGCTCTAGGCACACGTGGCGTCCCATCGTTTCCAATTATGTCTGACCGTTACTCTCCCCGAACACCGGGCAACAAGGTCACGACCACGAATTTCACGAACACCAGGGGTCACGGGCGCATTAAGACAATCCTCCTCGTCTTCAAACGACGACTCCATGCTAGCTCCCCGGAGCAACGAACTGTCCTTAAGTCATCACTCTCATGCTCGAGAGCAACGACTTGGGAGGCTCTTGTTCTGGATTGGACCAATGGCTAGACATGGCCCAATCTGCTTCTGCTCCAGAGCGGCCCAAATTGCCTAAGTCCAATCCACAGAGGGGCAAAAGTTACATTTCTGCCCCTCCAACCGGGCAAGGAATGCAACATTCCTCCCCGGAATTACTGCCCGTCACGCACGACTTCATTGCTCCCCGAACAGCTATGGACAGGTGCCCGAAACTATGCTTATGCCCGACATAACGGCTAGTTTTGGGCACCCTGCCCGACATAACGGCTAGTTTGGATAGTTACCAATTCTTTGGGGAAAACGGTTATTTCGCCCCGAAAATAGGATCGTTGGCCACGCACTAGGGGCTCTATATAAACCCTCTCGCTTGAGAGGGTCAGGTATCCAATATTCACCCTAAGAATTCATACTTTGTACTTGCCCCTTTTCTCTGACCCTTTCTTACTTGAGCGTCGGAGTACCTTGCAGGTACACCCCCTCCTATCCATCCGACCAACATTTCTGACGCACTTGGCGGCCCAATTCTACAGGATCTGATTCAGCCTTCACGATCAGGTAAAAATAGTAAATAACCTCGATACAAAACAACCAAATTAATAGAAGAAGTTTTCACTTCTACCAAAAATGATACACCTCTGCTTTTTGGTGCCCACTTCCATTAACAAATGAACCTTAATGTATCGCCTCTTCCACTTTGTGGATAAAACGCTAGAAGATCCTACACCATTAACAAAGACAATGTCTTTCCTAAAAGTTGTGGGCTTACTCTTTAAATACTTTTCCTTTTGAGATAAGTCATTGAACATATATATATATATACGTACTTGGTCCTACCAGTAAATCTGTATGTACACCTTGAATAAACATCAGGTTGAATTTGACAAATACTATAATGAGCAATACCAGAGGTATGACCCGGTAATATTTGTCCTTGAAGTTTTTCATGTTGTCAACATTTACCTTAAACATCTATCTGCATTTCATAAAGGAGAGAAAACCTTGGACCCGATATATATCAACCGAAGTACATTAGATATTGAAAAGGTGGAAGAAGAGCGTCAAAGTTATATCATCCTTCTTGGATTTTAAACGATATTGAAAGACTTTGACATGAGCATGAATCATAGGATGCAGCTAGGAAAAAAAATTTCAATGTGGTTGAGAAACCCCACCAAGAAATCATTAAAGGAAAGTTGGAACCCCATCCAAGAAAAAAGACACTCGTGGAGAAGGAGATCACACTCACACAACCTTTTGTCACTTTCAAGTGATATGACTTGGGAGCAACGAACTGTCCTTAAGTCATCACTCTCATGCTCGGGAGCAACGACTTGGGAGGCTCTTGTTCTGGATTGGACCAATGGCTAGACATGGCCCAATCTGCTTCTGCTCCAGAGCGGCCCAAATTGCCTAAGTCCAATCCACAAAGGGGCAAAAGTTACCTTTCTGCCCCTCCAACCGGGCAAGGAATGCAACGTTCCTCCCCGGAATTACTGCCCGTCACGCACGACTTCATTGCTCCCCGAACAGCTATGGACAGGTGCCCGAAACTATGCTTATGCCCGACATAACGGCTAGTTTTGGGTACCTTGCCCGACATAACGGCTAGTTTGGATAGTTACCTATTCTTTGGGGAAAACGGTTATTTCGCCCCGAAAATAGGATCGTTGGCCACGCGCTGGGGGCTCTATATAAACCCTCTCGCTTGAGAGGGTCAGGTATCCAATATTCACCCTAAGAATTCATACTTTGTACTTGCCCCTTTTCTCTGACCCTTTCTTACTTGAGCGTCGGAGTACCTTGCAGGTACACCCCCTCCTCTCCATCCGACCAACATTTCTGACGCACTTGGCGGCCCAATTCTACAGGATCTGATTCAGCCTTCACGATCAGGTAAAAATAGTAAATAACCTCGATACAAAACAACCAAATTAATAGAAGAAGTTTTCACTTCTACCAAAAATGATACACCTCTGCTTTTTGGTGCCCACTTCCATTAACAAATGAACCTTAATGTATCGCCTCTTCCACTTTGTGGATAAAACGCTAGAAGATCCTACACCATTAACAAAGACAATGTCTTTCCTAAAAGTTGTGGGCTTACTCTTTAAATACTTTTCCTTTTGAGATAAGTCATTGAACATATATATATGTACGTACTTGGTCCTACCAGTAAATCTGTATGTACACCTTGAATAAACATCAGGTTGAATTTGACAAATACTATAATGAGCAATACCAGAGGTATGACCAGGTAATATTTTTCCTTGAAGTTTTTCATGTTGTCAACATTTACCTTAAACATCTATCTGCATTTCATAAAGGAGAGAAAACCTTGGACCCGATATGTATCAACCGAAGTACATTAGATATTGAAAAGGTGGAAGAAGAGCGTCAAAGTTATATCATCCTTCTTGGATTTTAAACGACATTGAAAGACTTTGACATGAGCATAAATCATAGGATGCAGCTAGGAAAAAAAAATTTCAATGTGGTTGAGAAACCCCAACAAGAAATAATTAAAGGAAAGTTGGAACCCCATCCAAGAAAAAAGACACTCGTGGAGAAGGAGATCACACTCACACAACCTTTTGTCACTTTCAAGTGATATGACTTGGGAGCAACGAACTGTCCTTAAGTCATCACTCTCATGCTCGGGAGCAACGACTTGGGAGGCTTTTGTTCTGGATTGGACCAATGGCAAGACATGGCCCAATCTGCTTCTGCTCCAGAGTGGCCCAAATTGCCTAAGTCCAATCCACAGAGGGGCAAAAGTTACCTTTCTGCCCCTCCAACCGGGCAAGGAATGCAACGTTCCTCCCCGGAATTATTGCCCGTCACGCACGACTTCATTGCTCCCCGAACAGCTATGGACAGGTGCCCGAAACTATGCTTATGCCCGACATAACGGCTAGTTTTGGGCACCCTGCCCGACATAACGACTAGTTTGGATAGTTACCTATTCTTTGGGGAAAACGGTTATTTCTCCCCGAAAATAGGATCGTTGACCACGCGCTGGGGGCTCTATATAAACCCTATCGCTTGAGAGGGTCAGGTATCCAATATTCACCCTAAGAATTCATACTTTGTACTTGCCCCTTTTCTCTGACCCTTTCTTACTTGAGCGTCGGAGTACCTTGCAGGTACACCCCCTCCTCTCCATCCGACCAACATTTCTGACGCACTTGGCGGCCCAATTCTACAGGATCTGATTCAGCCTTCACGATCAGGTAAAAATAGTAAATAACCTCGATACAAAATAACCAAATTAATAGAAGAAGTTTTCACTTCTACCAAAAATGATACACCTCTGCTTTTTGGTGCCCACTTCCATTAACAAATGAACCTTAATGTATCGCCTCTTCCACTTTGTGGATAAAACGCTAGAAGATCCTACACCATTAACAAAGACAATGTATTTCCTAAAAGTTGTGGGCTTACTCTTTAAATACTTTTCCTTTTGAGATAAGTCATTGAACATATATATATGTACGTACTTGGTCCTACCAGTAAATCTGTATGTACACCTTGAATAAACATCAGGTTGAATTTGACAAATACTATAATGAGCAATACCAGAGGTATGACCAGGTAATATTTGTCCTTGAAGTTTTTCATGTTGTCAACATTTACCTTAAACATCTATCTGCATTTCATAAAGGAGAGAAAACCTTGGACCCGATATGTATCAACCGAAGTACATTAGATATTGAAAAGGTGGAAGAAGAGCGTCAAAGTTATATCATCCTTCTTGGATTTTCAACGATATTGAAAGACTTTGACATGAGCATAAATCATAGGATGCAGCTAGGAAAAAAAATTTCAATGTGGTTGAGAAACCCCACCAAGAAATCATTAAAGGAAAGTTGGAACCCCATCCAAGAAAAAAGACACTCGTGGAGAAGGAGATCACACTCACACAACCTTTTGTCACTTTCAAGTGATATGACTTGGGAGCAACGAACTGTCCTTAAGTCATCACTCTCAAGCTCGTGAGCAACGACTTGGGAGGCTCTTGTTCTGGATTGGACCAATGGCTAGACATGGCCCAATCTGCTTCTGCTCCAGAGCGGCCCAAATTGCCTAAGTCCAATCCACAGAGGGGCAAAAGTTACCTTTCTGCCCCTCCAACCGGGCAAGGAATGCAACGTTCCTCCCCGGAATTACTGCCCGTCACGCACGACTTCATTGCTCCCCGAACAGCTATGGGCAGGTGCCCGAAACTATGCTTATGCCCGACATAACGACTAGTTTTGGGCACCCTGCCCGACATAACGGCTAGTTTGGATAGTTACCTATTCTTTGGGGAAAACGGTTATTTCGCCCCGAAAATAGGATCGTTGGCCACGCGCTGGGGGCTCTATATAAACCCTCTCGCTTGAGAGGGTCAGGTATCCAATATTCACCTTAAGAATTCATACTTTGTACTTGCCCCTTTTCTCTGACCCTTTCTTACTTGAGCGTCGGAGTACCTTGCAGGTACACCCCCTCCTCTCCATCCGACCAACATTTCTGACGCACTTGGCGGCCCAATTCTACAGGATCTGATTCAGCCTTCACGATCAGGTAAAAATAGTAAATAACCTCGATACAAAACAACCAAATTAATAGAAGAAGTTTTCACTTCTACCAAAAATGATACACCTCTGCTTTTTGGTGCCCACTTCCATTAACAAATGAACCTTAATGTATCGCCTCTTCCACTTTGTGGATAAAACGCTAGAAGATCCTACACCATTAACAAAGACAATGTCTTTCCTAAAAGTTGTGGGCTTACTCTTTAAATACTTTTCCTTTTGAGATAAGTCATTGAACATATATATATGTACGTACTTGGTCCTACCAGTAAATCTGTATGTACACCTTGAATAAACATCAGGTTGAATTTGACAAATACTATAATGAGCAATACCAGAGGTATGACCAGGTAATATTTGTCCTTGAAGTTTTTCATGTTGTCAACATTTACCTTAAACATCTATCTGCATTTCATAAAGGAGAGAAAACCTTGGACCCGATATGTATCAACCGAAGTACATTAGATATTGAAAAGGTGGAAGAAGAGCGTCAAAGTTATATCATCCTTCTTGGATTTTAAACGACATTGAAAGACTTTGACATGAGCATAAATCATAGGATGCAGCTAGGAAAAAAAAATTCTAATGTGGTTGAGAAACCCCACCAAGAAATCATTAAAGGAAAGTTGGAACCCCATCCAAGAAAAAAGACACTCGTGGAGAAGGAGATCACACTCACACAACCTTTTGTCACTTTCAAGTGATATGACTTGGGAGCAACGAACTGTCCTTAAGTCATCACTCTCATGCTCGGGAGCAACGACTTGGGAGGCTCTTGTTCTGGATTGGACCAATGGCAAGACATGGCCCAATCTGCTTCTGCTCCAGAGCGGCCCAAATTGCCTAAGTCCAATCCACAGAGGGGCAAAAGTTACCTTTCTGCCCCTCCAACCGGGCAAGGAATGCAACGTTCCTCCCCGGAATTACTGCCCGTCACGCACGACTTCATTGCTCCCCGAACAGCTATGGACAGGTGCCCGAAACTATGCTTATGCCCGACATAACGGCTAGTTTTGGGTACCTTGCCCGACATAACGGCTAGTTTGGATAGTTACCTATTCTTTGGGGAAAACGGTTATTTCGCCCCGAAAATAGGATCGTTGGCCACGCGCTGGGGGCTCTATATAAACCCTCTCGCTTGAGAGGGTCAGGTATCCAATATTCACCCTAAGAATTCATACTTTGTACTTGCCCCTTTTCTCTGACCCTTTCTTACTTGAGCGTCGGAGTACCTTGCAGGTACACCCCCTCCTCTCCATCCGACCAACATTTCTGACGCACTTGGCGGCCCAATTCTACAGGATCTGATTCAGCCTTCACGATCAGGTAAAAATAGTAAATAACCTCGATACAAAACAACCAAATTAATAGAAGAAGTTTTCACTTCTACCAAAAATGATACACCTCTGCTTTTTGGTGCCCACTTCCATTAACAAATGAACCTTAATGTATCGCCTCTTCCACTTTGTGGATAAAACGCTAGAAGATCCTACACCATTAACAAAGACAATGTCTTTCCTAAAAGTTGTGGGCTTACTCTTTAAATACTTTTCCTTTTGAGATAAGTCATTGAACATATATATATGTACGTACTTGGTCCTACCAGTAAATCTGTATGTACACCTTGAATAAACATCAGGTTGAATTTGACAAATACTATAATGAGCAATACCAGAGGTATGACCAGGTAATATTTTTCCTTGAAGTTTTTCATGTTGTCAACATTTACCTTAAACATCTATCTGCATTTCATAAAGGAGAGAAAACCTTGGACCCGATATGTATCAACCGAAGTACATTAGATATTGAAAAGGTGGAAGAAGAGCGTCAAAGTTATATCATCCTTCTTGGATTTTAAACGACATTGAAAGACTTTGACATGAGCATAAATCATAGGATGCAGCTAGGAAAAAAAAATTTCAATGTGGTTGAGAAACCCCAACAAGAAATCATTAAAGGAAAGTTGGAACCCCATCCAAGAAAAAAGACACTCGTGGAGAAGGAGATCACACTCACACAACCTTTTGTCACTTTCAAGTGATATGACTTGGGAGCAACGAACTGTCCTTAAGTCATCACTCTCATGCTCGGGAGCAACGACTTGGGAGGCTTTTGTTCTGGATTGGACCAATGGCAAGACATGGCCCAATCTGCTTCTGCTCCAGAGTGGCCCAAATTGCCTAAGTCCAATCCACAGAGGGGCAAAAGTTACCTTTCTGCCCCTCCAACCGGGCAAGGAATGCAACGTTCCTCCCCGGAATTATTGCCCGTCACGCACGACTTCATTGCTCCCCGAACAGCTATGGACAGGTGCCCGAAACTATGCTTATGCCCGACATAACGGCTAGTTTTGGGTACCTTGCCCGACATAACGGCTAGTTTGGATAGTTACCTATTCTTTGGGGAAAACGGTTATTTCGCCCCGAAAATAGGATCGTTGGCCACGCGCTGGGGGCTCTATATAAACCCTCTCGCTTGAGAGGGTCAGGTATCCAATATTCACCCTAAGAATTCATACTTTGTACTTGCCCCTTTTCTCTGACCCTTTCTTACTTGAGCGTCGGAGTACCTTGCAGGTACACCCCCTCCTCTCCATCCGACCAACATTTCTGACGCACTTGGCGGCCCAATTCTACAGGATCTGATTCAGCCTTCACGATCAGGTAAAAATAGTAAATAACCTCGATACAAAACAACCAAATTAATAGAAGAAGTTTTCACTTCTACCAAAAATGATACACCTCTGCTTTTTGGTGCCCACTTCCATTAACAAATGAACCTTAATGTATCGCCTCTTCCACTTTGTGGATAAAACGCTAGAAGATCCTACACCATTAACAAAGACAATGTCTTTCCTAAAAGTTGTGGGCTTACTCTTTAAATACTTTTCCTTTTGAGATAAGTCATTGAACATATATATATGTACGTACTTGGTCCTACCAGTAAATCTGTATGTACACCTTGAATAAACATCAGGTTGAATTTGACAAATACTATAATGAGCAATACCAGAGGTATGACCAGGTAATATTTTTCCTTGAAGTTTTTCATGTTGTCAACATTTACCTTAAACATCTATCTGCATTTCATAAAGGAGAGAAAACCTTGGACCCGATATGTATCAACCGAAGTACATTAGATATTGAAAAGGTGGAAGAAGAGCGTCAAAGTTATATCATCCTTCTTGGATTTTAAACGACATTGAAAGACTTTGACATGAGCATAAATCATAGGATGCAGCTAGGAAAAAAAAATTTCAATGTGGTTGAGAAACCCCAACAAGAAATCATTAAAGGAAAGTTGGAACCCCATCCAAGAAAAAAGACACTCGTGGAGAAGGAGATCACACTCACACAACCTTTTGTCACTTTCAAGTGATATGACTTGGGAGCAACGAACTGTCCTTAAGTCATCACTCTCATGCTCGGGAGCAACGACTTGGGAGGCTTTTGTTCTGGATTGGACCAATGGCAAGACATGGCCCAATCTGCTTCTGCTCCAGAGTGGCCCAAATTGCCTAAGTCCAATCCACAGAGGGGCAAAAGTTACCTTTCTGCCCCTCCAACCGGGCAAGGAATGCAACGTTCCTCCCCGGAATTATTGCCCGTCACGCACGACTTCATTGCTCCCCGAACAGCTATGGACAGGTGCCCGAAACTATGCTTATGCCCGACATAACGGCTAGTTTTGGGCACCCTGCCCGACATAACGACTAGTTTGGATAGTTACCTATTCTTTGGGGAAAACGGTTATTTCTCCCCGAAAATAGGATCGTTGACCACGCGCTGGGGGCTCTATATAAACCCTATCGCTTGAGAGGGTCAGGTATCCAATATTCACCCTAAGAATTCATACTTTGTACTTGCCCCTTTTCTCTGACCCTTTCTTACTTGAGCGTCGGAGTACCTTGCAGGTACACCCCCTCCTCTCCATCCGACCAACATTTCTGACGCACTTGGCGGCCCAATTCTACAGGATCTGATTCAGCCTTCACGATCAGGTAAAAATAGTAAATAACCTCGATACAAAATAACCAAATTAATAGAAGAAGTTTTCACTTCTACCAAAAATGATACACCTCTGCTTTTTGGTGCCCACTTCCATTAACAAATGAACCTTAATGTATCGCCTCTTCCACTTTGTGGATAAAACGCTAGAAGATCCTACACCATTAACAAAGACAATGTATTTCCTAAAAGTTGTGGGCTTACTCTTTAAATACTTTTCCTTTTGAGATAAGTCATTGAACATATATATATGTACGTACTTGGTCCTACCAGTAAATCTGTATGTACACCTTGAATAAACATCAGGTTGAATTTGACAAATACTATAATGAGCAATACCAGAGGTATGACCAGGTAATATTTGTCCTTGAAGTTTTTCATGTTGTCAACATTTACCTTAAACATCTATCTGCATTTCATAAAGGAGAGAAAACCTTGGACCCGATATGTATCAACCGAAGTACATTAGATATTGAAAAGGTGGAAGAAGAGCGTCAAAGTTATATCATCCTTCTTGGATTTTCAACGATATTGAAAGACTTTGACATGAGCATAAATCATAGGATGCAGCTAGGAAAAAAAATTTCAATGTGGTTGAGAAACCCCACCAAGAAATCATTAAAGGAAAGTTGGAACCCCATCCAAGAAAAAAGACACTCGTGGAGAAGGAGATCACACTCACACAACCTTTTGTCACTTTCAAGTGATATGACTTGGGAGCAACGAACTGTCCTTAAGTCATCACTCTCAAGCTCGTGAGCAACGACTTGGGAGGCTCTTGTTCTGGATTGGACCAATGGCTAGACATGGCCCAATCTGCTTCTGCTCCAGAGCGGCCCAAATTGCCTAAGTCCAATCCACAGAGGGGCAAAAGTTACCTTTCTGCCCCTCCAACCGGGCAAGGAATGCAACGTTCCTCCCCGGAATTACTGCCCGTCACGCACGACTTCATTGCTCCCCGAACAGCTATGGGCAGGTGCCCGAAACTATGCTTATGCCCGACATAACGACTAGTTTTGGGCACCCTGCCCGACATAACGGCTAGTTTGGATAGTTACCTATTCTTTGGGGAAAACGGTTATTTCGCCCCGAAAATAGGATCGTTGGCCACGCGCTGGGGGCTCTATATAAACCCTCTCGCTTGAGAGGGTCAGGTATCCAATATTCACCTTAAGAATTCATACTTTGTACTTGCCCCTTTTCTCTGACCCTTTCTTACTTGAGCGTCGGAGTACCTTGCAGGTACACCCCCTCCTCTCCATCCGACCAACATTTCTGACGCACTTGGCGGCCCAATTCTACAGGATCTGATTCAGCCTTCACGATCAGGTAAAAATAGTAAATAACCTCGATACAAAACAACCAAATTAATAGAAGAAGTTTTCACTTCTACCAAAAATGATACACCTCTGCTTTTTGGTGCCCACTTCCATTAACAAATGAACCTTAATGTATCGCCTCTTCCACTTTGTGGATAAAACGCTAGAAGATCCTACACCATTAACAAAGACAATGTCTTTCCTAAAAGTTGTGGGCTTACTCTTTAAATACTTTTCCTTTTGAGATAAGTCATTGAACATATATATATGTACGTACTTGGTCCTACCAGTAAATCTGTATGTACACCTTGAATAAACATCAGGTTGAATTTGACAAATACTATAATGAGCAATACCAGAGGTATGACCAGGTAATATTTGTCCTTGAAGTTTTTCATGTTGTCAACATTTACCTTAAACATCTATCTGCATTTCATAAAGGAGAGAAAACCTTGGACCCGATATGTATCAACCGAAGTACATTAGATATTGAAAAGGTGGAAGAAGAGCGTCAAAGTTATATCATCCTTCTTGGATTTTAAACGACATTGAAAGACTTTGACATGAGAATAAATCATAGGATGCAGCTAGGAAAAAAAAATTTCAATGTGGTTGAGAAACCCCACCAAGAAATCATTAAAGGAAAGTTGGAACCCCATCCAAGAAAAAAGACACTCGTGGAGAAGGAGATCACACTCACACAACCTTTTGTCACTTTCAAGTGATATGACTTGGGAGCAACTAACTGTCCTTAAGTCATCACTCTCATGCTCGGGAGCAACGACTTGGGAGGCTCTTGTTCTGGATTGGACCAATGGCAAGACATGGCCCAATCTGCTTCTGCTCCAGAGCGGCCCAAATTGCCTAAGTCCAATCCACAGAGGGGCAAAAGTTACCTTTCTGCCCCTCCAACCGGGCAAGGAATGCAACGTTCCTCCCCGGAATTACTGCCCGTCACGCACGACTTCATTGCTCCCCGAACAGCTATGGACAGGTGCCCGAAACTATGCTTATGCCCGACATAACGGCTAGTTTTGGGTACCTTGCCCGACATAACGGCTAGTTTGGATAGTTACCTATTCTTTGGGGAAAACGGTTATTTCGCCCCGAAAATAGGATCGTTGGCCACGCGCTGGGGGCTCTATATAAACCCTCTCGCTTGAGAGGGTCAGGTATCCAATATTCACCCTAAGAATTCATACTTTGTACTTGCCCCTTTTCTCTGACCCTTTCTTACTTGAGCGTCGGAGTACCTTGCAGGTACACCCCCTCCTCTCCATCCGACCAACATTTCTGACGCACTTGGCGGCCCAATTCTACAGGATCTGATTCAGCCTTCACGATCAGGTAAAAATAGTAAATAACCTCGATACAAAACAACCAAATTAATAGAAGAAGTTTTCACTTCTACCAAAAATGATACACCTCTGCTTTTTGGTGCCCACTTCCATTAACAAATGAACCTTAATGTATCGCCTCTTCCACTTTGTGGATAAAACGCTAGAAGATCCTACACCATTAACAAAGACAATGTCTTTCCTAAAAGTTGTGGGCTTACTCTTTAAATACTTTTCCTTTTGAGATAAGTCATTGAACATATATATATGTACGTACTTGGTCCTACCAGTAAATCTGTATGTACACCTTGAATAAACATCAGGTTGAATTTGACAAATACTATAATGAGCAATACCAGAGGTATGACCAGGTAATATTTGTCCTTGAAGTTTTTCATGTTGTCAACATTTACCTTAAACATCTATCTGCATTTCATAAAGGAGAGAAAACCTTGGACCCGATATGTATCAACCGAAGTACATTAGATATTGAAAAGGTGGAAGAAGAGCGTCAAAGTTATATCATCCTTCTTGGATTTTCAACGATATTGAAAGACTTTGACATGAGCATAAATCATAGGATGCAGCTAGGAAAAAAAATTTCAATGTGGTTGAGAAACCCCACCAAGAAATCATTAAAGGAAAGTTGGAACCCCATCCAAGAAAAAAGACACTCGTGGAGAAGGAGATCACACTCACACAACCTTTTGTCACTTTCAAGTGATATGACTTGGGAGCAACGAACTGTCCTTAAGTCATCACTCTCATGCTCGGGAGCAACGACTTGGGAGGCTCTTGTTCTGGATTGGACCAATGGCAAGACATGGCCCAATCTGCTTCTGCTCCAGAGTGGCCCAAATTGCCTAAGTCCAATCCACAGAGGGGCAAAAGTTACCTTTCTGCCCCTCCAACCGGGCAAGGAATGCAACGTTCCTCCCCGGAATTATTGCCCATCACGCACGACTTCATTGCTTCCCGAACAGCTATGGACAGGTACCCGAAACTATGCTTATGCCCGACATAACGGCTAGTTTTGGGCACCCTGCCCGACATAACGACTAGTTTGGATAGTTACCTATTCTTTGGGGAAAACGGTTATTTCGCCCCGAAAATAGGATCGTTGACCACGCGCTGGGGGCTCTATATAAACCCTATCGCTTGAGAGGGTCAGGTATCCAATATTCACCCTAAGAATTCATACTTTGTACTTGCCCCTTTTCTCTGACCCTTTCTTACTTGAGCGTCGGAGTACCTTGCAGGTACACCCCCTCCTCTCCATCCGACCAACATTTCTGACGCACTTGGCGGCCCAATTCTACAGGATCTGATTCAGCCTTCACGATCAGGTAAAAATAGTAAATAACCTCGATACAAAATAACCAAATTAATAGAAGAAGTTTTCACTTCTACCAAAAATGATACACCTCTGCTTTTTGGTGCCCACTTCCATTAACAAATGAACCTTAATGTATCGCCTCTTCCACTTTGTGGATAAAACGCTAGAAGATCCTACACCATTTAGAAAGACAATGTATTTCCTAAAAGTTGTGGGCTTACTCTTTAAATACTTTTCCTTTTGAGATAAGTCATTGAACATATATATATGTACGTACTTGGTCCTACCAGTAAATCTGTATGTACACCTTGAATAAACATCAGGTTGAATTTGACAAATACTATAATGAGCAATACCAGAGGTATGACCAAGTAATATTTGTCCTTGAAGTTTTTCATGTTGTCAACATTTACCTTAAACATCTATCTGCATTTCATAAAGGAGAGAAAACCTTGGACCCGATATGTATCAACCGAAGTACATTAGATATTGAAAAGGTGGAAGAAGAGCGTCAAAGTTATATCATCCTTCTTGGATTTTCAACGATATTGAAAGACTTTGACATGAGCATAAATCATAGGATGCAGCTAGGAAAAAAAATTTCAATGTGGTTGAGAAACCCCACCAAGAAATCATTAAAGGAAAGTTGGAACCCCATCCAAGAAAAAAGACACTCGTGGAGAAGGAGATCACACTCACACAACCTTTTGTCACTTTCAAGTGATATGACTTGGGAGCAACGAACTGTCCTTAAGTCATCACTCTCATGCTCGGGAGCAACGACTTGGGAGGCTCTTGTTCTGGATTGGACCAATGGCTAGACATGGCCCAATCTGCTTCTGCTCCAGAGCGGCCCAAATTGCCTAAGTCCAATCCACAGAGGGGCAAAAGTTACCTTTCTGCCCCTCCAACCGGGCAAGGAATGCAATGTTCCTCCCCGGAATTACTGCCCGTCACGCACGACTTCATTGCTCCCCGAACAGCTATGGGCAGGTGCCCGAAACTATGCTTATGCCCGACATAACGACTAGTTTTGGGCACCCTGCCCGACATAACAACTAGTTTGGATAGTTACCTATTCTTTGGGGAAAACGGTTATTTCGCCCCGAAAATAGGATCGTTGGCCACGCGCTGGGGGCTCTATATAAACCCTCTCGCTTGAGAGGGTCAGGTATCCAATATTCACCTTAAGAATTCATACTTTGTACTTGCCCCTTTTCTCTGACCCTTTCTTACTTGAGCGTCGGAGTACCTTGCAGGTACACCCCCTCCTCTCCATCCGACCAACATTTCTGACGCACTTGGCGGTCCAATTCTACAGGATCTGATTCAGCCTTCACGATCAGGTAAAAATAGTAAATAACCTCGATACAAAACAACCAAATTAATAGAAGAAGTTTTCACTTCTACCAAAAATGATACACCTCTGCTTTTTGGTGCCCACTTCCATTAACAAATGAACCTTAATGTATCGCCTCTTCCACTTTGTGGATAAAACGCTAGAAGATCCTACACCATTAACAAAGACAATGTCTTTCCTAAAAGTTGTGGGCTTACTCTTTAAATACTTTTCCTTTTGAGATAAGTCATTGAACATATATATATGTACGTACTTGGTCCTACCAGTAAATCTGTATGTACACCTTGAATAAACATCAGGTTGAATTTGACAAATACTATAATGAGCAATACCAGAGGTATGACCAGGTAATATTTGTCCTTGAAGTTTTTCATGTTGTCAACATTTACCTTAAACATCTATCTGCATTTCATAAAGGAGAGAAAACCTTGGACCCGATATGTATCAACCGAAGTACATTAGATATTGAAAAGGTGGAAGAAGAGCGTCAAAGTTATATCATCCTTCTTGGATTTTAAACGACATTGAAAGACTTTGACATGAGCATAAATCATAGGATGCAGCTAGGAAAAAAAAATTTCAATGTGGTTGAGAAACCCCACCAAGAAATCATTAAAGGAAAGTTGGAACCCCATCCAAGAAAAAAGACACTCGTGGAGAAGGAGATCACACTCACACAACCTTTTGTCACTTTCAAGTGATATGACTTGGGAGCAACGAACTGTCCTTAAGTCATCACTCTCATGCTCGGGAGCAACGACTTGGGAGGCTCTTGTTCTGGATTGGACCAATGGCAAGACATGGCCCAATCTGCTTCTGCTCCAGAGCGGCCCAAATTGCCTAAGTCCAATCCACAGAGGGGCAAAAGATACCTTTCTGCCCCTCCAACCGGGCAAGGAATGCAACGTTCCTCCCCGGAATTACTGCCCGTCACGCACGACTTCATTGCTCCCCGAACAGCTATGGACAGGTGCCCGAAACTATGCTTATGCCCGACATAACGGCTAGTTTTGGGCACCCTGCCCGACATAACGGCTAGTTTGGATAGTTACCTATTCTTTGGGGAAAACGGTTATTTCGCCCCGAAAATAGGATCGTTGGCCACGCGCTGGGGGCTCTATATAAACCCTCTCGCTTGAGAGGGTCAGGTATCCAATATTCACCTTAAGAATTCATACTTTGTAGTTGCCCCTTTTCTCTGACCCTTTCTTACTTGAGCGTCGGAGTACCTTGCAGGTACACCCCCTCCTCTCCATCCGACCAACATTTCTGACGCACTTGGCGGCCCAATTCTACAGGATCTGATTCAGCCTTCACGATCAGGTAAAAATAGTAAATAACCTCGATACAAAACAACCAAATTAATAGAAGAAGTTTTCACTTCTACCAAAAATGATACACCTCTGCTTTTTGGTGCCCACTTCCATTAACAAATGAACCTTAATGTATCGCCTCTTCCACTTTGTGGATAAAACGCTAGAAGATCCTACACCATTAACAAAGACAATGTCTTTCCTAAAAGTTGTGGGCTTACTCTTTAAATACTTTTCCTTTTGAGATAAGTCATTGAACATATATATATGTACGTACTTGGTCCTACCAGTAAATCTGTATGTACACCTTGAATAAACATCAGGTTGAATTTGACAAATACTATAATGAGCAATACCAGAGGTATGACCAGGTAATATTTGTCCTTGAAGTTTTTCATGTTGTCAACATTTACCTTAAACATCTATCTGCATTTCATAAAGGAGAGAAAACCTTGGACCCGATATGTATCAACCGAAGTACATTAGATATTGAAAAGGTGGAAGAAGAGCGTCAAAGTTATATCATCCTTCTTGGATTTTAAACGACATTGAAAGACTTTGACATGAGCATAAATCATAGGATGCAGCTAGGAAAAAAAAATTTCAATGTGGTTGAGAAACCCCACCAAGAAATCATTAAAGGAAAGTTGGAACCCCATCCAAGAAAAAAGACACTCGTGGAGAAGGAGATCACACTCACACAACCTTTTGTCACTTTCAAGTGATATGACTTGGGAGCAACGAACTGTCCTTAAGTCATCACTCTCATGCTCGGGAGCAACGACTTGGGAGGCTCTTGTTCTGGATTGGACCAATGGCAAGACATGGCCCAATCTGCTTCTGCTCCAGAGCGGCCCAAATTGCCTAAGTCCAATCCACAGAGGGGCAAAAGTTACCTTTCTGCCCCTCCAACCGGGCAAGGAATGCAACGTTCCTCCCCGGAATTACTGCCCGTCACGCACGACTTCATTGCTCCCCGAACAGCTATGGACAGGTGCCCGAAACTATGCTTATGCCCGACATAACGGCTAGTTTTGGGTACCTTGCCCGACATAACGGCTAGTTTGGATAGTTACCTATTCTTTGGGGAAAACGGTTATTTCGCCCCGAAAATAGGATCGTTGGCCACGCGCTGGGGGCTCTATATAAACCCTCTCGCTTGAGAGGGTCAGGTATCCAATATTCACCCTAAGAATTCATACTTTGTACTTGCCCCTTTTCTCTGACCCTTTCTTACTTGAGCGTCGGAGTACCTTGCAGGTACACCCCCTCCTCTCCATCCGACCAATATTTCTGACGCACTTGGCGGCCCAATTCTACAGGATCTGATTCAGCCTTCACGATCAGGTAAAAATAGTAAATAACCTCGATACAAAACAACCAAATTAATAGAAGAAGTTTTCACTTCTACCAAAAATGATACACCTCTGCTTTTTGGTGCCCACTTCCATTAACAAATGAACCTTAATGTATCGCCTCTTCCACTTTGTGGATAAAACGCTAGAAGATCCTACACCATTAACAAAGACAATGTCTTTCCTAAAAGTTGTGGGCTTACTCTTTAAATACTTTTCCTTTTGAGATAAGTCATTGAACATATATATATGTACGTACTTGGTCCTACCAGTAAATCTGTATGTACACCTTGAATAAACATCAGGTTGAATTTGACAAATACTATAATGAGCAATACCAGAGGTATGACCAGGTAATATTTGTCCTTGAAGTTTTTCATGTTGTCAACATTTACCTTAAACATCTATCTGCATTTCATAAAGGAGAGAAAACCTTGGACCCGATATGTATCAACCGAAGTACATTAGATATTGAAAAGGTGGAAGAAGAGCGTCAAAGTTATATCATCCTTCTTGGATTTTCAACGATATTGAAAGACTTTGACATGAGCATAAATCATAGGATGCAGCTAGGAAAAAAAATTTCAATGTGGTTGAGAAACCCCACCAAGAAATCATTAAAGGAAAGTTGGAACCCCATCCAAGAAAAAAGACACTCGTGGAGAAGGAGATCACACTCACACAACCTTTTGTCACTTTCAAGTGATATGACTTGGGAGCAACGAACTGTCCTTAAGTCATCACTCTCATGCTCGGGAGCAACGACTTGGGAGGCTCTTGTTCTGGATTGGACCAATGGCAAGACATGGCCCAATCTGCTTCTGCTCCAGAGTGGCCCAAATTGCCTAAGTCCAATCCACAGAGGGGCAAAAGTTACCTTTCTGCCCCTCCAACCGGGCAAGGAATGCAACGTTCCTCCCCGGAATTATTGCCCATCACGCACGACTTCATTGCTCCCCGAACAGCTATGGACAGGTGCCCGAAACTATGCTTATGCCCGACATAACGGCTAGTTTTGGGCACCCTGCCCGACATAACGACTAGTTTGGATAGTTACCTATTCTTTGGGGAAAACGGTTATTTCGCCCCGAAAATAGGATCGTTGACCACGCGCTGGGGGCTCTATATAAACCCTATCGCTTGAGAGGGTCAGGTATCCAATATTCACCCTAAGAATTCATACTTTGTACTTGCCCCTTTTCTCTGACCCTTTCTTACTTGAGCGTCGGAGTACCTTGCAGGTACACCCCCTCCTCTCCATCCGACCAACATTTCTGACGCACTTGGCGGCCCAATTCTACAGGATCTGATTCAGCCTTCACGATCAGGTAAAAATAGTAAATAACCTCGATACAAAATAACCAAATTAATAGAAGAAGTTTTCACTTCTACCAAAAATGATACACCTCTGCTTTTTGGTGCCCACTTCCATTAACAAATGAACCTTAATGTATCGCCTCTTCCACTTTGTGGATAAAACGCTAGAAGATCCTACACCATTTAGAAAGACAATGTATTTCCTAAAAGTTGTGGGCTTACTCTTTAAATACTTTTCCTTTTGAGATAAGTCATTGAACGTATATATATGTACGTACTTGGTCCTACCAGTAAATCTGTATGTACACCTTGAATAAACATCAGGTTGAATTTGACAAATACTATAATGAGCAATACCAGAGGTATGACCAAGTAATATTTGTCCTTGAAGTTTTTCATGTTGTCAACATTTACCTTAAACATCTATCTGCATTTCATAAAGGAGAGAAAACCTTGGACCCGATATGTATCAACCGAAGTACATTAGATATTGAAAAGGTGGAAGAAGAGCGTCAAAGTTATATCATCCTTCTTGGATTTTCAACGATATTGAAAGACTTTGACATGAGCATAAATCATAGGATGCAGCTAGGAAAAAAAATTCAATGTGGTTGAGAAACCCCACCAAGAAATCATTAAAGGAAAGTTGGAACCCCATCCAAGAAAAAAGACACTCGTGGAGAAGGAGATCACACTCACACAACCTTTTGTCACTTTCAAGTGATATGACTTGGGAGCAACGAACTGTCCTTAAGTCATCACTCTCATGCTCGGGAGCAACGACTTGGGAGGCTCTTGTTCTGGATTGGACCAATGGCTAGACATGGCCCAATCTGCTTCTGCTCCAGAGCGGCCCAAATTGCCTAAGTCCAATCCACGGAGGGGCAAAAGTTACCTTTCTGCCCCTCCAACCGGGCAAGGAATGCAATGTTCCTCCCCGGAATTACTGCCCGTCACGCACGACTTCATTGCTCCCCGAACAGCTATGGGCAGGTGCCCGAAACTATGCTTATGCCCGACATAACGACTAGTTTTGGGCACCCTGCCCGACATAACGGCTAGTTTGGATAGTTACCTATTCTTTGGGGAAAACGGTTATTTCGCCCCGAAAATAGGATCGTTGGCCACGCGCTGGGGGCTCTATATAAACCCTCTCGCTTGAGAGGGTCAGGTATCCAATATTCACCTTAAGAATTCATACTTTGTACTTGCCCCTTTTCTCTGACCCTTTCTTACTTGAGCGTCGGAGTACCTTGCAGGTACACCCCCTCCTCTCCATCCGACCAACATTTCTGACGCACTTGGCGGCCCAATTCTACAGGATCTGATTCAGCCTTCACGATCAGGTAAAAATAGTAAATAACCTCGATACAAAACAACCAAATTAATAGAAGAAGTTTTCACTTCTACCAAAAATGATACACCTCTGCTTTTTGGTGCCCACTTCCATTAACAAATGAACCTTAATGTATCGCCTCTTCCACTTTGTGGATAAAACGCTAGAAGATCCTACACCATTAACAAAGACAATGTCTTTCCTAAAAGTTGTGGGCTTACTCTTTAAATACTTTTCCTTTTTAGATAAGTCATTGAACATATATATATGTACGTACTTGGTCCTACCAGTAAATCTGTATGTACACCTTGAATAAACATCAGGTTGAATTTGACAAATACTATAATGAGCAATACCAGAGGTATGACCAGGTAATATTTGTCCTTGAAGTTTTTCATGTTGTCAACATTTACCTTAAACATCTATCTGCATTTCATAAAGGAGAGAAAACCTTGGACCCTATATGTATCAACCGAAGTACATTAGATATTGAAAAGGTGGAAGAAGAGCGTCAAAGTTATATCATCCTTCTTGGATTTTAAATGACATTGAAAGACTTAGACATGAGCATAAATCATAGGATGCAGCTAGGAAAAAAAATTTTCAATGTGGTTGAGAAACCCCACCAAGAAATCATTAAAGGAAAGTTGGAACCCCATCCAAGAAAAAAGACACTCGTGGAGAAGGAGATCACACTCACACAACCTTTTGTCACTTTCAAGTGATATGACTTGGGAGCAACGAACTGTCCTTAAGTCATCACTCTCATGCTCGGGAGCAACGACTTGGGAGGCTCTTGTTCTGGATTGGACCAATGGCAAGACATGGCCCAATCTGCTTCTGCTCCAGAGCGGCCCAAATTGCCTAAGTCCAATCCACAGAGGGGCAAAAGTTACCTTTCTGCCCCTCCAACCGGGCAAGGAATGCAACGTTCCTCCCCGGAATTACTGCCCGTCACGCACGACTTCATTGCTCCCCGAACAGCTATGGACAGGTGCCCGAAACTATGCTTATGCCCGACATAACGGCTAGTTTTGGGTACCTTGCCCGACATAACGGCTAGTTTGGATAGTTACCTATTCTTTGGGGAAAACGTTTATTTCGCCCCGAAAATAGGATCGTTGGCCACGCGCTGCGGGCTCTATATAAACCCTCTCGCTTGAGAGGGTCAGGTATCCAATATTCACCCTAAGAATTCATACTTTGTACTTGCCCCTTTTCTCTGACCCTTTCTTACTTGAGCGTCGGAGTACCTTGCAGGTACACCCCCTCCTCTCCATCCGACCAACATTTCTGACGCACTTGGCGGCCAAATTCTACAGGATCTGATTCAGCCTTCACGATCAGGTAAAAATAGTAAATAACCTCGATACAAAACAACCAAATTAATAGAAGAAGTTTTCACTTCTACCAAAAATGATACACCTCTGCTTTTTGGTGCCAACTTCCATTAACAAATGAACCTTAATGTATCGCCTCTTCCACTTTGTGGATAAAACGCTAGAAGATCCTACACCATTAACAAAGACAATGTCTTTCCTAAAAGTTGTGGGCTTACTCTTTAAATACTTTTCCTTTTGAGATAAGTCATTGAACATATATATATGTACGTACTTGGTCCTACCAGTAAATCTGTATGTACACCTTGAATAAACATCAGGTTGAATTTGACAAATACTATAATGAGCAATACCAGAGGTATGACCAGGTAATATTTGTCCTTGAAGTTTTTCATGTTGTCAACATTTACCTTAAACATCTATCTGCATTTCATAAAGGAGAGAAAACCTTGGACCCGATATGTATCAACCGAAGTACATTAGATATTGAAAAGGTGGAAGAAGAGCGTCAAAGTTATATCATCCTTCTTGGATTTTAAACGACATTGAGAGACTTTGACATGAGCATAAATCATAGGATGCAGCTAGGAAAAAAAAATTTCAATGTGGTTGAGAAACCCCACCAAGAAATCATTAAAGGAAAGTTGGAACCCCATCCAAGAAAAAAGACACTCGTGGAGAAGGAGATCACACTCACACAACCTTTTGTCACTTTCAAGTGATATGACTTGGGAGCAACGAACTGTCCTTAAGTCATCACTCTCATGCTCGGGAGCAACGACTTGGGAGGCTCTTGTTCTGGATTGGACCAATGGCAAGACATGGCCCAATCTGCTTCTGCTCCAGAGTGGCCCAAATTGCCTAAGTCCAATCCACAGAGGGGAAAAAGTTACCTTTCTGCCCCTCCAACTGGGCAAGGAATGCAACGTTCCTCCCCGGAATTATTGCCCATCACGCACGACTTCATTGCTCCCCGAACAGCTATGGACAGGTGCCCGAAACTATGCTTATGCCCGACATAACGGCTAGTTTTGGGCACCCTGCCCGACATAACGACTAGTTTGGATAGTTACCTATTCTTTGGGGAAAACGGTTATTTCGCCCCGAAAATAGGATTGTTGACCACGCGCTGGGGGCTCTATATAAACCCTATCGCTTGAGAGGGTCAGGTATCCAATATTCACCCTAAGAATTCATACTTTGTACTTGCCCCTTTTCTCTGACCCTTTCTTACTTGAGCGTCGGAGTACCTTGCAGGTACACCCCCTCCTCTCCATCCGACCAACATTTCTGACGCACTTGGCGGCCCAATTCTACAGGATCTGATTCAGCCTTCACGATCAGGTAAAAATAGTAAATAACCTCGATACAAAATAACCAAATTAATAGAAGAAGTTTTCACTTCTACCAAAAATGATACACCTCTGCTTTTTGGTGCCCACTTCCATTAACAAATGAACCTTAATGTATCGCCTCTTCCACTTTGTGGATAAAATGCTAGAAGATCCTACACCATTAACAAAGACAATGTATTTCCTAAAAGTTGTGGGCTTACTCTTTAAATACTTTTCCTTTTGAGATAAGTCATTGAACATATATATATGTACGTACTTGGTCCTACCAGTAAATCTGTATGTACACCTTGAATAAACATCAGGTTGAATTTGACAAATACTATAATGAGCAATACCAGAGGTATGACCAGGTAATATTTGTCCTTGAAGTTTTTCATGTTGTCAACATTTACCTTAAACATCTATCTGCATTTCATAAAGGAGAGAAAACCTTGAACCCGATATGTATCAACCGAAGTACATTAGATATTGAAAAGGTGGAAGAAGAGCGTCAAAGTTATATCATCCTTCTTGGATTTTCAACGATATTGAAAGACTTTGACATGAGCATAAATCATAGGATGCAGCTAGGAAAAAAAATTTCAATGTGGTTGAGAAACCCCACCAAGAAATCATTAAAGGAAAGTTGGAACCCCATCCAAGAAAAAAGACACTCGTGGAGAAGGAGATCACACTCACACAACCTTTTGTCACTTTCAAGTGATATGACTTGGGAGCAACGAACTGTCCTTAAGTCATCACTCTCATGCTCGGGAGCAACGACTTGGGAGGCTCTTGTTCTGGATTGGACCAATGGCTAGACATGGCCCAATCTGCTTCTGCTCCAGAGCGGCCCAAATTGCCTAAGTCCAATCCACAGCGGGGCAAAAGTTACCTTTCTGCCCCTCCAACTGGGCAAGGAATGCAACGTTCCTCCCCGGAATTACTGCCCGTCACGCACGACTTCATTGCTCCCCGAACAGCTATGGGCAGGTGCCCGAAACTATGCTTATGCCCGACATAACGACTAGTTTTGGGCACCCTGCCCGACATAACGGCTAGTTTGGATAGTTACCTATTCTTTGGGGAAAACGGTTATTTCGCCCCGAAAATAGGATCGTTGGCCACGCGTTGGGGGCTCTATATAAACCCTCTCGCTTGAGAGGGTCAGGTATCCAATATTCACCTTAAGAATTCATACTTTGTACTTGCCCCTTTTCTCTGACCCTTTCTTACTTGAGCGTCGTAGTACCTTGCAGGTACACCCCCTCCTCTCCATCCGACCAACATTTCTGACGCACTTGGCGGCCCAATTCTACAGGATCTGATTCAGCCTTCACGTTCAGGTAAAAATAGTAAATAACCTCGATACAAAACAACCAAATTAATAGAAGAAGTTTTCACTTCTACCAAAAATGATACACCTCTGCTTTTTGGTGCCCACTTCCATTAACAAATGAACCTTAATGTATCGCCTCTTCCACTTTGTGGATAAAACGCTAGAAGATCCTACACCATTAACAAAGACAATGTCTTTCCTAAAAGTTGTGGGCTTACTCTTTAAATACTTTTCCTTTTGAGATAAGTCATTGAACATATATATATGTACGTACTTGGTCCTACCAGTAAATCTGTATGTACACCTTGAATAAACATCAGGTTGAATTTGACAAATACTATAATGAGCAATACCAGAGGTATGACCAGGTAATATTTGTCCTTGAAGTTTTTCATGTTGTCAACATTTACCTTAAACATCTATCTGCATTTCATAAAGGAGAGAAAACCTTGGACCCGATATGTATCAACCGAAGTACATTAGATATTGAAAAGGTGGAAGAAGAGCGTCAAAGTTATATCATCCTTCTTGGATTTTCAACGATATTGAAAGACTTTGACATGAGCATAAATCATAGGATGCAGCTAGGAAAAAAAATTTCAATGTGGTTGAGAAACCCCACCAAGAAATCATTAAAGGAAAGTTGGAACCCCATCCAAGAAAAAAGACACTCGTGGAGAAGGAGATCACACTCACACAACCTTTTGTCACTTTCAAGTGATATGACTTGGGAGCAACGAACTGTCCTTAAGTCATCACTCTCATGCTCGGGAGCAACGACTTGGGAGGCTCTTGTTCTGGATTGGACCAATGGCTAGACATGGCCCAATCTGCTTCTGCTCCAGAGCGGCCCAAATTGCCTAAGTCCAATCCACAGAGGGGCAAAAGTTACCTTTCTGCCCCTCCAACTGGGCAAGGAATGCAACGTTCCTCCCCGGAATTACTGCCCGTCACGCACGACTTCATTGCTCCCCGAACAGCTATGGGCAGGTGCCCGAAACTATGCTTATGCCCGACATAATGACTAGTTTTGGGCACCCTGCCCGACATAACGGCTAGTTTGGATAGTTACCTATTCTTTGGGGAAAACGGTTATTTCGCCCCGAAAATAGGATCGTTGGCCACGCGTTGGGGGCTCTATATAAACCCTCTCGCTTGAGAGGGTCAGGTATCCAATATTCACCTTAAGAATTCATACTTTGTACTTGCCCCTTTTCTCTGACCCTTTCTTACTTGAGCGTCGGAGTACCTTGCAGGTACACCCCCTCCTCTCCATCCGACCAACATTTCTGACGCACTTGGCGGCCCAATTCTACAGGATCTGATTCAGCCTTCACGTTCAGGTAAAAATAGTAAATAACCTCGATACAAAACAACCAAATTAATAGAAGAAGTTTTTACTTCTACCAAAAATGATACACCTCTGCTTTTTGGTGCCCACTTCCATTAACAAATGAACCTTAATGTATCGCCTCTTCCACTTTGTGGATAAAACGCTAGAAGATCCTACACCATTAACAAAGACAATGTCTTTCCTAAAAGTTGTGGGCTTACTCTTTAAATACTTTTCCTTTTGAGATAAGTCATTGAACATATATATATGTACGTACTTGGTCCTACCAGTAAATCTGTATGTACACCTTGAATAAACATCAGGTTGAATTTGACAAATACTATAATGAGCAATACCAGAGGTATGACCAGGTAATATTTGTCCTTGAAGTTTTTCATGTTGTCAACATTTACCTTAAACATCTATCTGCATTTCATAAAGGAGAGAAAACCTTGGACCCGATATGTATCAACCGAAGTACATTAGATATTGAAAAGGTGGAAGAAGAGCGTCAAAGTTATATCATCCTTCTTGGATTTTAAACGACATTGAAAGACTTTGACATGAGCATAAATCATAGGATGCAGCTAGGAAAAAAAAATTTCAATGTGGTTGAGAAACCCCACCAAGAAATCATTAAAGGAAAGTTGGAACCCCATCCAAGAAAAAAGACACTCGTGGAGAAGGAGATCACACTCACACAACCTTTTGTCACTTTCAAGTGATATGACTTGGGAGCAACGAACTGTCCTTAAGTCATCACTCTCATGCTCGGGAGCAACGACTTGGGAGGCTCTTGTTCTGGATTGGACCAATGGCAAGACATGGCCCAATCTGCTTCTGCTCCAGAGCGGCCCAAATTTCCTAAGTCCAATCCACAGAGGGGCAAAAGTTACCTTTCTGCCCCTCCAACCGGGCAAGGAATGCAACGTTCCTCCCCGGAATTACTGCCCGTCACGCACGACTTCATTGCTCCCCGAACAGCTATGGACAGGTGCCCGAAACTATGCTTATGCCCGACATAACGGCTAGTTTTGGGTACCTTGCCCGACATAACGGCTAGTTTGGATAGTTACCTATTCTTTGGGGAAAACGGTTATTTCGCCCCGAAAATAGGATCGTTGGCCACGCGCTGGGGGCTCTATATAAACCCTCTCGCTTGAGAGGGTCAGGTATCCAATATTCACCCTAAGAATTCATACTTTGTACTTGCCCCTTTTCTCTGACCCTTTCTTACTTGAGCGTCGGAGTACCTTGCAGGTACACCCCCTCCTCTCCATCCGACCAACATTTCTGACGCACTTGGCGGCCCAATTCTACAGGATCTGATTCAGCCTTCACGATCAGGTAAAAATAGTAAATAACCTCGATACAAAACAACCAAATTAATAGAAGAAGTTTTCACTTCTACCAAAAATGATACACCTCTGCTTTTTGGTGCCCACTTCCATTAACAAATGAACCTTAATGTATCGCCTCTTCCACTTTGTGGATAAAACGCTAGAAGATCCTACACCATTAACAAAGACAGTGTCTTTCCTAAAAGTTGTGGGCTTACTCTTTAAATACTTTTCCTTTTGAGATAAGTCATTGAACATATATATATGTACGTACTTGGTCCTACCAGTAAATCTGTATGTACACCTTGAATAAACATCAGGTTGAATTTGACAAATACTATAATGAGCAATACCAGAGGTATGACCAGGTAATATTTGTCCTTGAAGTTTTTCATGTTGTCAACATTTACCTTAAACATCTATCTGCATTTCATAAAGGAGAGAAAACCTTGGACCCGATATGTATCAACCGAAGTACATTAGATATTGAAAAGGTGGAAGAAGAGCGTCAAAGTTATATCATCCTTCTTGGATTTTCAACGATATTGAAAGACTTTGACATGAGCATAAATCATAGGATGCAGCTAGGAAAAAAAATTTCAATGTGGTTGAGAAACCCCACCAAGAAATCATTAAAGGAAAGTTGGAACCCCATCCAAGAAAAAAGACACTCGTGGAGAAGGAGATCACACTCACACAACCTTTTGTCACTTTCAAGTGATATAACTTGGGAGCAACGAACTGTCCTTAAGTCATCACTCTCATGCTCGGGAGCAACGACTTGGGAGGCTCTTGTTCTGGATTGGACCAATGGCTAGACATGGCCCAATCTGCTTCTGCTCCAGAGCGGCCCAAATTGCCTAAGTCCAATCCACAGAGGGGCAAAAGTTACCTTTCTGCCCCTCCAACCGGGCAAGGAATGCAACGTTCCTCCCCGGAATTACTGCCCGTCACGCACGACTTCATTGCTCCCCGAACAGCTATGGGCAGGTGCCCGAAACTATGCTTATGCCCGACATAACGACTAGTTTTGGGCTCCCTGCCCGACATAACGGCTAGTTTGGATAGTTACCTATTCTTTGGGGAAAACGGTTATTTCGCCCCGAAAATAGGATCGTTGGCCACGCGCTGGGGGCTCTATATAAACCCTCTCGCTTGAGAGGGTCAGGTATCCAATATTCACCTTAAGAATTCATACTTTGTACTTGCCCCTTTTCTCTGACCCTTTCTTACTTGAGCGTCGGAGTACCTTGCAGGTACACCCCCTCCTCTCCATCCGACCAACATTTCTGACGCACTTGGCGGCCCAATTCTACAGGATCTGATTCAGCCTTCACGATCAGGTAAAAATAGTAAATAACCTCGATACAAAACAACCAAATTAATAGAAGAAGTTTTCACTTCTACCAAAAATGATACACCTCTGCTTTTTGGTGCCCACTTCCATTAACAAATGAACCTTAATGTATCGCCTCTTCCACTTTGTGGATAAAACGCTAGAAGATCCTACACCATTAACAAAGACAATGTCTTTCCTAAAAGTTGTGGGCTTACTCTTTAAATACTTTTCCTTTTGAGATAAGTCATTGAACATATATATATGTACGTACTTGGTCCTACCAGTAAATCTGTATGTACACCTTGAATAAACATCAGGTTGAATTTGACAAATACTATAATGAGCAATACCAGAGGTATGACCAGGTAATATTTGTCCTTGAAGTTTTTCATGTTGTCAACATTTACCTTAAACATCTATCTGCATTTCATAAAGGAGAGAAAACCTTGGACCCGATATGTATCAACCGAAGTACATTAGATATTGAAAAGGTGGAAGAAGAGCGTCAAAGTTATATCATCCTTCTTGGATTTTCAACGATATTGAAAGACTTTGACATGAGCATAAATCATAGGATGCAGCTAGGAAAAAAAATTTCAATGTGGTTGAGAAACCCCACCAAGAAATCATTAAAGGAAAGTTGGAACCCCATCCAAGAAAAAAGACACTCGTGGAGAAGGAGATCACACTCACACAACCTTTTGTCACTTTCAAGTGATATAACTTGGGAGCAACGAACTGTCCCTAAGTCATCACTCTCATGCTCGGGAGCAACGACTTGGGAGGCTCTTGTTCTGGATTGGACCAATGGCAAGACATGGCCCAATCTGCTTCTGCTCCAGAGCGGCCCAAATTGCCTAAGTCCAATCCACAGAGGGGCAAAAGTTACCTTTCTGCCCCTCCAACCGGGCAAGGAATGCAACGTTCCTCCCCGGAATTACTGCCCGTCACGCACGACTTCATTGCTCCCCGAACAGCTATGGACAGGTGCCCGAAACTATGCTTATGCCCGACATAACGGCTAGTTTTGGGTACCTTGCCCGACATAACGGCTAGTTTGGATAGTTACCTATTCTTTGGGGAAAACGGTTATTTCGCCCCGAAAATAGGATCGTTGGCCACGCGCTGGGGGCTCTATATAAACCCTCTCGCTTGAGAGGGTCAGGTATCCAATATTCACCCTAAGAATTCATACTTTGTACTTGCCCCTTTTCTCTGACCCTTTCTTACTTGAGCGTCGGAGTACCTTGCAGGTACACCCCCTCCTCTCCATCCGACCAACATTTCTGACGCACTTGGCGGCCCAATTCTACAGGATCTGATTCAGCCTTCACGATCAGGTAAAAATAGTAAATAACCTCGATACAAAACAACCAAATTAATAGAAGAAGTTTTCACTTCTACCAAAAATGATACACCTCTGCTTTTTGGTGCCCACTTCCATTAACAAATGAACCTTAATGTATCGCCTCTTCCACTTTGTGGATAAAACGCTAGAAGATCCTACACCATTAACAAAGACAATGTCTTTCCTAAAAGTTGTGGGCTTACTCTTTAAATACTTTTCCTTTTGAGATAAGTCATTGAACATATATATATGTACGTACTTGGTCCTACCAGTAAATCTGTATGTACACCTTGAATAAACATCAGGTTGAATTTGACAAATACTATAATGAGCAATACCAGAGGTATGACCAGGTAATATTTGTCCTTGAAGTTTTTCATGTTGTCAACATTTACCTTAAACATCTATCTGCATTTCATAAAGGAGAGAAAACCTTGGACCCGATATGTATCAACCGAAGTACATTAGATATTGAAAAGGTGGAAGAAGAGCGTCAAAGTTATATCATCCTTCTTGGATTTTAAACGACATTGAAAGACTTTGACATGAGCATAAATCATAGGATGCAGCTAGGAAAAAAAATTTTCAATGTGGTTGAGAAACCCCACCAAGAAATCATTAAAGGAAAGTTGGAACCCCATCCAAGAAAAAAGACACTCGTGGAGAAGGAGATCACACTCACACAACCTTTTGTCACTTTCAAGTGATATGACTTGGGAGCAACGAACTGTCCTTAAGTCATCACTCTCATGCTCGGGAGCAATGACTTGGGAGGCTCTTGTTCTGGATTGGACCAATGGCAAGACATGGCCCAATCTGCTTCTGCTCCAGAGCGGCCCAAATTGCCTAAGTCCAATCCACAGAGGGGCAAAAGTTACCTTTCTGCCCCTCCAACCGGGCAAGGAATGCAACGTTCCTCCCCGGAATTATTGCCCGTCACGCACGACTTCATTGCTCCCCGAACAGCTATGGACAGGTGCCCGAAACTATGCTTATGCCCGACATAACGGCTAGTTTTGGGCACCCTGCCCGACATAACGACTAGTTTGGATAGTTACCTATTCTTTGGGGAAAACGGTTATTTTGCCCCGAAAATAGGATCGTTGGCCACGCGCTGGGGGCTCTATATAAACCCTATCGCTTTAGAGGGTCAGGTATCCAATATTCACCCTAAGAATTCATACTTTGTACTTGCCCCTTTTCTCTGACCCTTTCTTACTTGAGCGTCGGAGTACCTTGCAGGTACACCCCCTCCTCTCCATCCGACCAACATTTCTGACGCACTTGGCGGCCCAATTCTACAGGATCTGATTCAGCCTTCACGATCAGGTAAAAATAGTAAATAACCTCGATACAAAACAACCAAATTAATAGAAGAAGTTTTCACTTCTACCAAAAATGATACACCTCTGCTTTTTGGTGCCCACTTCCATTAACAAATGAACCTTAATGTATCGCCTCTTCCACTTTGTGGATAAAACGCTAGAAGATCCTACACCATTAACAAAGACAATGTATTTCCTAAAAGTTGTGGGCTTACTCTTTAAATACTTTTCCTTTTGAGATAAGTCATTGAACATATATATATGTACGTACTTGGTCCTACCAGTAAATCTGTATGTACACCTTGAATAAACATCAGGTTGAATTTGACAAATACTATAATGAGCAATACCAGAGGTATGACCAGGTAATATTTGTCCTTGAAGTTTTTCATGTTGTCAACATTTACCTTAAACATCTATCTGCATTTCATAAAGGAGAGAAAACCTTGGACCCGATATGTATCAACCGAAGTACATTAGATATTGAAAAGGTGGAAGAAGAGCGTCAAAGTTATATCATCCTTCTTGGATTTTCAACGATATTGAAAGACTTTGACATGAGCATAAATCATAGGATGCAGCTAGGAAAAAAAATTTCAATGTGGTTGAGAAACCCCACCAAGAAATCATTAAAGGAAAGTTGGAACCCCATCCAAGAAAAAAGACACTCGTGGAGAAGGAGATCACACTCACACAACCTTTTGTCACTTTCAAGTGATATGACTTGGGAGGAACGAACTGTCCTTAAGTCATCACTCTCGTGCTCGGGAGCAACGACTTGGGAGGCTCTTGTTCTGGATTGGACCAATTGCAAGACATGGCCCAATCTGCTTCTGCTCCAGAGCGGCCCAAATTGCCTAAGTCCAATCCACAGAGGGGCAAAAGTTACCTTTCTGCCCCTCCAACCGGGCAAGGAATGCAACGTTCCTCCCCGGAATTACTGCCCGTCACGCACGACTTCATTGCTCCCCGAACAGCTATGGACAGGTGCCCGAAACTATGCTTATGCCCGACATAACGGCTAGTTTTGGGTACCTTGCCCGACATAACGGCTAGTCTGGATAGTTACCTATTCTTTGGGGAAAACGGTTATTTCGCCCCGAAAATAGGATCGTTGGCCACGCGCTGGGGGCTCTATATAAACCCTCTCGCTTGAGAGGGTCAGGTATCCAATATTCACCCTAAGAATTCATACTTTGTACTTGCCCCTTTTCTCTGACCCTTTCTTACTTGAGCGTCGGAGTACCTTGCAGGTACACCCCCTCCTCTCCATCCGACCAACATTTCTGACGCACTTGGCGGCCCAATTCTACAGGATCTGATTCAGCCTTCACGATCAGGTAAAAATAGTAAATAACCTCGATACAAAACAACCAAATTAATAGAAGAAGTTTTCACTTCTAGCAAAAATGATATACCTCTGCTTTTTGGTGCCCACTTCCATTAACAAATGAACCTTAATGTATCGCCTCTTCCACTTTCTGGATAAAACGCTAGAAGATCCAACACCATTAACAAAGACAATGTCTTTCCTAAAAGTTGTGGGCTTACTCTTTAAATACTTTTCCTTTTGAGATAAGTCATTGAATATATATATATGTACGTACTTGGTCCTACCAGTAAATCTGTATGTACACCTTGAATAAACATCAGGTTGAATTTGACAAATACTATAATGAGAAATACCAGAGGTATGACCAGGTAATATTTGTCCTTGAAGTTTTTCATGTTGTCAACATTTACCTTAAACATCTACCTGCATTTCATAAAGGAGAGAAAACCTTGGACCCGATATGTATCAACCGAAGTACATTAGATATTGAAAAGGTGGAAGAAGAGCGTCAAAGTTATATCATCCTTTTTGGATTTTCAACGATATTGAAAGACTTTGACATGAGCATAAATCATAGGATACAGCTAGGAAAAAAAATTTCAATGTGGTTGAGAAACCCCACCAAGAAATCATTAAAGGAAAGTTGGAACCCCATCCAAGAAAAAAGACACTCGTGGAGAAGGAGATTACACTCACATAACCTTTTGTCACTTTCAAGTGATATGACTTGGGAGCAACGAACTGTCCTTAAGTCATCACTCTCATGCTCGGGAGCAACGACTTGGGAGGCTCTTGTTCTGGATTGGACCAATGGCTAGACATGGCCCAATCTGCTTCTGCTCCAGAGCGGCCCAAATTGCCTAAGTCCAATCCACAGAGGGGTAAAAGTTACCTTTCTGCCCCTCCAACCGGGCAAGGAATGCAACGTTCCTCCCCGGAATTACTGCCCGTCACGCACGACTTCATTTGTCCCCGAACAGCTATGGGCAGGTGCCCGAAACTATGCTTATGCCCGACATAACGGCTAGTTTTGGGCACCCTGCCCGACATAACGGCTAGTTTGGATAGTTACCTATTCTTTGGGGAAAACGGTTATTTCGCCCCGAAAATAGGATCGTTGGCCACGCGCTGGGGGCTCTATATAAACCTTCTCGCTTGAGAGGGTCAGGTATCCAATATTCACCTTAAGAATTCATACTTTGTACTTGCCCCTTTTCTCTGACCCTTTCTTACTTGAGCGTCGGAGTACCTTGCAGGTACACCCCCTCCTCTCCATACGACCAACATTTCTGACGCACTTGGTGGCCCAATTCTACAGGATCTGATTCAGCCTTCACGATCAGGTAAAAATAGTAAATAACCTCGATACAAAATAACCAAATTAATAGAAGAAGTTTTCACTTCTACCAAAAATGATACACCTCTGCTTTTTGGTGCCCACTTCCATTAACAAATGAACCTTAATGTATCGCCTCTTCCACTTTGTGGATAAAACGCTAGAAGATCCAACACCATTAACAAAGACAATGTCTTTCCTAAAAGTTGTGGGCTTACTCTTTAAATACTTTTCCTTTTGAGATAAGTCATTGAACATATATATATGTACGTACTTGGTCCTACCAGTAAATCTGTATGTACACCTTGAATAAACATCAGGTTGAATTTGACAAATACTATAATGAGAAATACCAGAGGTATGACCAGGTAATATTTGTCCTTGAAGTTTTTCATGTTGTCAACATTTACCTTAAACATCTATCTGCATTTCATAAAGGAGAGAAAACCTTGGACCCGATATGTATCAACCGAAGTACATTAGATATTGAAAAGGTGGAAGAAGAGCGTCAAAGTTATATCATCCTTTTTGGATTTTCAACGATATTGAAAGACTTTGACATGAGCATAAATCATAGGATACAGTTAGGAAAAAAAAATTTCAATGTGGTTGAGAAACCCCACCAAGAAATCATTAAAGGAAAGTTGGAACCCCATCCAAGAAAAAAGACACTCGTGGAGAAGGAGATCACACTCACACAACCTTTTGTCACACTCACACGACCAACATTTCTGACGCACTTGTCGGCCCAATTCTACAGGATCTGATTCAGCCTTCACGATCAGGTAAAAATAGTAAATAACCTCGATACAAAACAACCAAATTAATAGAAGAAGTTTTCACTTCTACCAAAAATGATACACCTCTGCTTTTTGGTGCCCACTTCCATTAACAAATGAACCTTAATGTATCGCCTCTTCCACTTTGTGGATAAAACGCTAGAAGATCCAACACCATTAACAAAGACAATGTCTTTCCTAAAAGTTGTGGGCTTACTCTTTAAATACTTTTCCTTTTGAGATAAGTCATTGAACATATATATATGTACGTACTTGGTCCTACCAGTAAATCTGTATGTACACCTTGAATAAACATCAGGTTGAATTTGACAAATACTATAATGAGAAATACTAGAGGTATGACCAGGTAATATTTGTCCTTGAAGTTTTTCATGTTGTCAACATTTACCTTAAACATCTATCTGCATTTCATAAAGGAGAGAAAACCTTGGACCCGATATGTATCAACCGAAGTACATTAGATATTGAAAAGGTGGAAGAAGAGCGTCAAAGTTATATCATCCTTTTTGGATTTTCAACGATATTGAAAGACTTTGACATGAGCATAAATCATAGGATACAGCTAGGAAAAAAAAAATTTCAATGTGGTTGAGAAACCCCACCAAGAAACCATTAAAGGAAAGTTGGAACCCCATCCAAGAAAAAAGACACTCGTGGAGAAGGAGATCACACTCACACAACCTTTTGTCACTTTCAAGTGATATGACTTGGGAGCAACGAACTGTCCTTAAGTCATCACTCTCATGCTCGGGAGCAACGACTTTGTAGGCTCTTGTTCTGGATTGGACCAATGGCTAGACATGGCCCAATCTGCTTCTGCTCCAGAGCGGCCCAAATTGCCTAAGTCCAATCCACAGAGGGGCAAAAGTTACCTTTCTGCCCCTCCAACCGGGCAAGGAATGCAACGCTCCTCCCCGGAATTACTGCCCGTCACGCACGACTTCATTGCTCCCCGAACAGCTATGGGCAGGTGCCCGAAACTATGCTTATGCCCGACATAACGGCTAGTTTTGGGCACCCTGCCCGACATAACGGCTAGTTTGGATAGTTACCTATTCTTTGGGGAAAACGGTTATTTCGCCCCGAAAATAGGATCGTTGGCCACGCGCTGGGGGCTCTATATAAACCCTCTCGCTTGAGAGGGTCAGATATCCAATATTCACCTTAAGAATTCATACTTTGTACTTGCCCCTTTTCTCTGACCCTTTCTTACTTGAGCGTCGGAGTACCTTGCAGGTACACCCCCTCCTCTCCATACGACCAACATTTCTGACGCACTTGGCGGCCCAATTCTACAGGATCTGATTCAGCCTTCACGATCAGGTAAAAATAGTATATAACCTCGATATAAAACAACCAAATTAATAGAAGAAGTTTTCACTTCTACCAAAAATGATACACCTCTGCTTTTTGGTGCCCACTTCCATTAACAAATGAACCTTAATGTATCGCCTCTTCCACTTTGTGGATAAAACGCTAGAAGATCCAACACCATTAACAAAGACAATGTCTTTCCTAAAAGTTGTGGGCTTACTCTTTAAATACTTTTCCTTTTGAGATAAGTCATTGAACATATATATATGTACGTACTTGGTCCTACCAGTAAATCTGTATGTACACCTTGAATAAACATCAGGTTGAATTTGACAAATACTATAATGAGAAATACCAGAGGTATGACTAGGTAATATTTGTCCTTGAAGTTTTTCATGTTGTCAACATTTACCTTAAACATCTATCTGCATTTCATAAAGGAGAGAAAACCTTGGACCCGATATGTATCAACCGAAGTACATTAGATATTGAAAAGGTGGAAGAAGAGCGTCAAAGTTATATCATCCTTTTTGGATTTTCAACGATATTGAAAGACTTTGACATGAGCATAAATCATAGGATACAGCTAGGAAAAAAAAAATTTCAATGTGGTTGAGAAACCCCACCAAGAAATCATTAAAGGAAAGTTGGAACCCCATCCAAGAAAAAAGACACTCGTGGAGAAGGAGATCACACTCACACAACCTTTTGTCACACTCACACGACCAACATTTCTGACGCACTTGGCGGCCCAATTCTACAGGATCCGATTCAGCCTTCACGATCAGGTAAAAATAGTAAATAACCTCGATACAAAACAACCAAATTAATAGAAGAAGTTTTCACTTCTACCAAAAATGATACACCTCTGCTTTTTGGTGCCCACTTCCATTAACAAATGAACCTTAATGTATCGCCTCTTCCACTTTGTGGATAAAACGCTAGAAGATCCAACACCATTAACAAAGACAATGTCTTTCCTAAAAGTTGTGGGCTTACTCTTTAAATACTTTTCCTTTTGAGATAAGTCATTGAACATATATATATGTACGTACTTGGTCCTACCAGTAAATCTGTATGTACACCTTGAATAAACATCAGGTTGAATTTGACAAATACTATAATGAGAAATACCAGAGGTATGACCAGGTAATATTTGTCCTTGAAGTTTTTCATGTTGTCAACATTTACCTTAAACATCTATCTGCATTTCATAAAGGAGAGAAAACCTTGGACCCGATATGTATCAACCGAAGTACATTAGATATTGAAAAGGTGGAAGAAGAGCGTCAAAGTTATATCATCCTTTTTGGATTTTCAACGATATTGAAAGACTTTGACATGAGCATAAATCATAAGATACAGCTAGGAAAAAAAAAATTTCAATGTGGTTGAGAAACCCCACCAAGAAATCATTAAAGGAAAGTTGGAACCCCATCCAAGAAAAAAGACGCTCGTGGAGAAGGAGATCACACTCACACAACCTTTTGTCACACTCACACGACCAACATTTCTGACGCACTTGTCGGCCCAATTCTACAGGATCTGATTCAGCCTTCACGATCAGGTAAAAATAGTAAATAACCTCGATACAAAACAACCAAATTAATAGAAGAAGTTTTCACTTCTACCAAAAATGATACACCTCTGCTTTTTGGTGCCCACTTCCATTAACAAATGAACGTTAATGTATCGCCTCTTCCACTTTGTGGATAAAACGCTAGAAGATCCAACACCATTAACAAAGACAATGTCTTTCCTAAAAGTTGTGGGCTTACTCTTTAAATACTTTTCCTTTTGAGATAAGTCATTGAACATATATATATGTACGTACTTGGTCCTACCAGTAAATCTGTATGTACACCTTGAATAAACATCAGGTTGAATTTGACAAATACTATAATGAGAAATACCAGAGGTATGACCAGGTAATATTTGTCCTTGAAGTTTTTCATGTTGTCAACATTTACCTTAAACATCTATCTGCATTTCATAAAGGAGAGAAAACCTTGGACCCGATATGTATCAACCGAAGTACATTAGATATTGAAAAGGTGGAAGAAGAGCGTCAAAGTTATATCATCCTTTTTGGATTTTCAACGATATTGAAAGACTTTGACATGAGCATAAATCATAGGATACAGCTAGGAAAAAAAAAATTTCAATGTGGTTGAGAAACCCCACCAAGAAATCATTAAAGGAAAGTTGGAACCCCATCCAAGAAAAAAGACACTCGTGGAGAAGGAGATCACACTCACACAACCTTTTGTCACTTTCAAGTGATATGACTTGGGAGCAACGAACTGTCCTTAAGTCATCACTCTCATGCTCGGGAGCAACGACTTGGGAGGCTCTTGTTCTGGATTGGACCAATGGCTAGACATGGCCCAATCTGCTTCTGCTCCAGAGCGGCCCAAATTGCCTAAGTCCAATCCACAGAGGGGCAAATGTTACCTTTCTGCCCCTCCAACCGGGCAAAGAATGCAACGTTCCTCCCCGGAATTACTGCCCGTCACGCACGACTTCATTGCTCCCCGAACAGCTATGGGCAGGTGCCCGAAACTATGCTTATGCCCGACATAACGGCTAGTTTTGGGCACCCTGCCCGACATAACGGCTAGTTTGGATAGTTACCTATTCTTTGGGGAAAACGGTTATTTCGCCCCGAAAATAGGATCGTTGGCCACGCGCTTGGGGCTCTATATAAACCCTCTCGCTTGAGAGGGTCAGGTATCCAATATTCACCTTAAGAATTCATACTTTGTACTTGCCCCTTTTCTTTGACCCTTTCTTACTTGAGCGTCGGAGTACCTTACAGGTACACCCCCTCCTCTCCATACGACCAACATTTCTGACGCACTTGGCGGCCCAATTCTACAGGATCTGATTCAGCCTTCACGATCAGGTAAAAATAGTAAATAACCTCGATACAAAACAACCAAATTAATAGAAGAAGTTTTCAAATACTGCGAAAGAGGTATTTTTGAGTTTTCACATGAATGCGGAGTAATAACCAGGTGCAATGAACAATTCTTATTTTTTGAGCCATGATAAGCAGTTTTGGGCCTTTTAACCCAATAATTAAATGGGCCGAGCCCAATCCAAACCCACCCATTGCAGCCTTTGCCACGATACCCTCCTTCTAAGCTTCTCCATCTTTCTTCATCCTCCTCCTAAAACCCTAAAAATGGCGTCTCTGCAACTTCGAAGACTCTTACTCCGTTCCGTCCGTTTTCGTTCTATATCATTCATTTCTTCATCTCCGATTCAACCACCTCCTCGTTCCTCCCACCAATTGCCTTCCAATTTTTCATCACATTTTCAACACTCATCCATTTTCGCTCCACCTTCACTCTTCCAGACCAAATTCTTCTCATCGGAATCAGAATCAGAACCTGTTTCCCCAACCCAATCACTCTCAGAAGAATCGGATCCAATTGCTCGCGCAATCTCATCGGAGCTTCTCAAAGAACCAGAATCGGATCCCAACTCTGTCGCTCAGCGACTCCAACTCAGTTTTTCCCACATTACTCCTACGCCTAGTTTGGTTCTCCAAACGCTAAATCTCTCCCTTGAAGCTGGCAGAACTGTATTGGGGTTCCACCAATGGCTAGCTTCGAATCCCAAATTCACACACACCGACGAAACTCTATCTTACTTCGTCGACTACTTCGGTCGCCGGAAAGACTTCAAGGCCACGAACAAAGTCCTTGCCAGCGGTGGCGCAGGGTCCAAAACCTTACTAGCGGCAATCGATCGGCTTGTTCGCGCTGGTCGGCCAAGCCAGGTAGTTCAGTTTTTCGAGCGAATGGAGAAGGATTACGGTTTGAAGAGGGATCGAAGTTCTCTGAAGGTGGTTGTGGAGAAGCTTTGCTTGAAGGGTTACGCAAGTTACGCGGAGAAGATGACAAAGGATTTGTCTAAGGAGTTCTTTCCAGATGAAGCAATGTGTGATTTACTGGTCACAGGTTATTGCATCGATGGGAAGATCGAAGAAGCTCGGAGGCTTGCCGGAGAGATGTATCGTGGAGGATTTGAGCTTGGTGTACGGGCTTACAATGCCATGCTTGACTGTGTCTGCAAAATCTGTCGCCAAAAGGATCCATTTAAGCTTAATTCTGAGTCTGAGAAAGTGCTTGTGGAAATGGATCATCATGGGGTTCCACGGAATGTGGAGACATTCAATGTGTTGATAACGAATCTGTGTAAGATTAGGAAGACTGATGCTGCTTTGGGGTTGTTCTTTTCGATGCAAGAGTGGAGATGTAATCCCAATGAGACTACTTTTCTTGTTTTGATTAAGAGTCTTTATCAGGCTGCAAGGTTGGAAGAAGGTGATGGAATGATTGATGGAATGAAATCTTCTGGGTTTGGTGCTTTTCTTGATAAGAAAGCTTATTTTGATTTTCTTACCATTTTGTGTGGCATTGTGAGGATTGATCATGCTTTGAAGATCTTTGCTATGATGAAGGCTGATGGGTGTGAACCTGGGGTTAAAACTTATGACTTGTTGATGAAGAAATTGGGTGCACATGATCGTGTTGATAAGGCTAATGCTCTATTCAATGAAGCTCGGGGTAGAGGATTGGATGTGACTCCTAAAGAGTATGTTGTTGATCCGAGATTTGTGAAGAAGAAGGAGAAGAAAGTTAAGGGTGAGAAGAAAAGGGAAACTTTGCCTGAGAAAATGGCTAGGAAGAGAAGACGCTTGAAACAGATCCGGCTGAGTTTTGTGAAGAAGCCCAAGCGAAAGATGGGTCGATGATCTTATATTTTGTTCTTAGAAATAGACTTCTTTGTTTTAACATTGTTTTTCATTTTGCCATGATTAGTTTTACTCTTCCGTGTGCTTGGACGATGTAATTTAAGAATGGAAATAATGTGTTGGAACGAATTTTAAATGCCACATATCCCTGTATTTTGATCTGGTATTTCTGAAACCAGAACCAAAGAATTTAAATTAACACCTTATTGCTCTTTCATCAAACCCAGTTTACTGTCGCGTCTTTTATTTTTCAAGTAATGCACTTGCTTCGGCCTCTCTCTCCATTCTAAAATCATTCTACACCATGTTTCTATGGCTTCCTTTCTCAGTTATCTGTAGAGTTGCTGCTATATCAAAAGAATCACAATCCGATTAGTGAAAGCTTCAGTTGTTTTGTTACAGTGAGTTCTACACTTCTATCACTTTATCATCATAAATATCTCTTATCTTTCTCAGTTTTGCTTACTCGACCTTTAAGCGTTTTATTTTGCCTGACCTAGGTAAACTTTGTGGGAAGAGTATTTGGGTGAGAATGAGATTAAGGAACTTAAAAATAAGTGAAGCTTAGTCCAGTCGAGACTCACTCATGACTGGAAACCTGTGGGAGCATCCCCATCCCTTCATGATTAAAAATTAATTACCAACTAGATTTCCAGGCTGTGAAGTGTTGCATGATGTTTTTATACTTGTGTATTTTAGTGCTGCAGCATTCTTTTTCACTTGATTATATGTCTGTGTTATGTTATCATCTAATACCCTATACTGCATTATTATTTGTGTTTTGATGAAATTTATTGAAGGTATTAATTTTAAGAGTTGATGTTGCGTAGAGATGTTAATCAAGTGTTATAATAAACCTAGATTTGATATACACATTCAAACAGGTTGATTGATTATAATATACCTATGCCGTGTTCCAGCCTTTTCTTTCATAGTTTTGATTTTCAAAGGGAAACGTTATTTATAGATGGCAAGCTGTTATAGATGTCTTTTTGTTTAAACTCCGGTACACTACACACACCTTTGGAGTAATTAGTTTGCCATCTATAAATTGGTTTGCTATCTATATATGTATCTAACCATTGTGTAGTTATATTTCCATGAACATTTAAAAATTGTCGGGCAGAACATATCTATTACAAGTCAACTTGATTTAATCAAAGACAAACTGTCATGGATAATAATTTGCTTTATGAAATGGACTTTGGTGAATATTATGAATGGTTAAAACTTAAAATGCAATTGTTATAGATTCTTTTAGTGTTACTTTTAGTTGTGCTAATTTCTCTGTACTTTGTCAGGTGGTGTTAAAATGCTCTCCTCAATTCAATTGGCAGGTTTTGTGGGTGCCAATCAAAGTATAAAAAATATGTCATTCATACCTATTGAAGATGAAACTCTCATTTAAAACTACCATATGAATAATTTTTGCAGAGATCTGGAAGCGTCAGTTCGCAGGGAAACATGGCATTAATGGAGAAAGATGAAGTACTCTAACATAGTTATACTTTTGTATGAACTTTCACTCGATTAAAGTAAGACATTGTAAGTATATGTAGTTTTTTTTAACAAAGAGCTCATTCTCCCTGGTCAAAAAATCACGGACACACATTATGATGCATCACAATCAAGTTGTTTTAATAACCTCTAACGAGCAAACCTCATTAAAAAATAAAATTGTAGACTAACTTTTGGACTACAAAATTATAAACTAATAAGGTTTGCTCATCAAAAAGAAAATATCAAAATAAGTTGGGCCAAACAGAGTATCATTGTTATGCCGACTCTACTCTGTTTTTACTGACTCATAATATGCACTGTAGATAAAGTTCAATTTTAGGATTTGATAAATCAGTGTTGTTTATAGCAAGAATGGTCTGAGCCCGCATATAATGCCGACTCTGTGTTTAGATTTTGATTCTGTTTCTCTGTCTGCATCTATTCATTTAATTTAAAAGGCTCGAAGAAGAGATCACTTTTCTTGTCGCAACTGATTAATGAGTAGGCATTCTTGCAATAGAAGACATTTGCTTGTACATGCATGCATGCGTTTCTGTTGTGTTTAATGTGTCTAAATTTAAATTTTAGATTCATTGAATGATTAATGTATCTAATCTATATATTGTTCAGGTACATTAATTATTCAATGTATCTAAAAAATAAATTTTTTCTTATACAGATCAGAAGAAATAATATTTGTTTTAACTTAAAATATAAATGAAAAATCAAATATTATTTGTATATAAATATTATTGAAGAAAAATGTCACACCATAATATCGCATCCCTTTAATATATAGTTATCGATACCTACCTTAGTGAACATTTGTGTCCTTATTTTTCATCATCCTAGTATTGATAAACATAAAATCGAAGGTAGTGCAAGATAAGGCACCCTCACCCAAATCCCTTTGATTGAATCCAATCCAATTAATGGCTGCTGTCATGAATTATGGTTTTCACCTTCCCTAATATCTTGTTTGCCTCTTTTAGCATCATCCTTCTTCTTACCCCACTCATGTAGCCTCAGGTGCAGCTCTGCAGCAGCAATCAAGAAGTAAATAGCTTGCTTTGGAGTCAGGATATTAACAATCCCCTGCAAAGCTCTCAGCCTTAAATCATCAGTTTTATGAAGAATCTTCTCCAAACCTTCCAGCTTAGCTTCAATAACAGATTCAATTCTCTCTTCCAATTCCTTCTCGTTTTCTCCTCTTCCAATCATTTCAGAAACCGCATGAGACAACTCCACCATCGGAGCATCGGCAATCGTTTCCTGATGCTCGGCCATCATATCGGCGATTTCCCTCTCCTCTCTAATAGTCCTCCTTTGCAAATCATCAATCTCTGCGAGCTGAGACGCAGAGAGATCTCCCAGGTCGCATGTTTTTTGTCCTTGAATAAGGTCATTCAACCTAGCTTGAAAGTGCATACTGCATTTTGAATATAGTAAATGAAATGCCATGCTTGGTCTCCAACCACCAATCCAAAGAAAAGCTGCTTCTAAAGAGCTTAACCATGGTGGTGAAAACATGGACAAAACATCTTTCTTTGCACACATAGACCTTTCTTTGTAGTAATACTCATAATGCTCAACAACCTTATCAATCACTACATGCATTTTGTCATCTGTGAGCTGAGGTTGAGCCGAATTTGCTGCTACAAGTTCATTCAGATATTTGTTTTGCTCAACCATCCAACACTCAAAAAAATTGTGAAAACTTTCACCATCGAAGTTAATGTCATCAGTGGCACTTCTTGGAAACACAGACATCACTTTTGACGGTGTAGAGTATTTCTCAATTTTCTTCTTGGTGCATGAACCTGAAAGCCATGTTTCCATGTTTTTATAGTCAAATGGTGTGTTAAAAGTGTAATTATTGCGGCTTTCAGTTTCAGGTTTTTTGCCGTTGGTTTTATAGTAATTAGACATATTTTTATTGATAACTGAGAGCTGGTTGTTATCGAAAATGTAAAGACCACTTGCTCAAATTGTTTATTAATTAAATATACGGAATGATATCATCATAGTTGGATGAGATGTGGAGAACTTGAAGAAAAAAAGAATGGCAGAAGCAACTAGAAAGCTTCACCAACTATTATTTTTTGAAAAATAATGCTTTCCCAATGTCGACCAGAGAAAGTCGGCAAAGTGCTTCTTCTTGAGGAAGAAAGAACACAACAGAAAAACGTAAGAATTTCATTGTCATTTTGTGAATATTATATTTATTATTATAGATATATGGTGGATTATTATAGATTTTGATTGTCCCAAAAGATTGACTGTATTGGTGAGGCTGGACCGTTTTTTTTTTTTTGGTCATGTGATAAGGCATCATTTGAATATTTGATGTTTGTTGTTATTGTTGTGTTACAGTCGAACTGGCATGTTACTCATTAGGGTGGGAATAGGCCAGACCAACTAACAGGGATCTACGGTCTAGCCTACATAAACTCAGGTCAGGTCAGACTTTTTTTTAAATAGAAAAGGTCTAGGCTTTTTTATAAGCCTATTTAGCTAAAGAGACTAGGCCACAGGCCGTAAGAAAAGCCTTTCAAGCCTACCAGACTGACCTATTTAAGAAAAAATCAATAAATTTATTATTATTATATTTTATTTTGTACTTTGAATTAAAATATGAAAATAAAACTTAGTTATCTTAAATAACTTATGAAAATAAATTGAAAAAACATTATAAACAATGTCATAAGTTGTTGTCATAAGTTTTTCTCATTAGTTATCTTCAACAAATAGTATCACCAAACTTATGCTAATAAGAAAACTTGAACGAGACAATGAAAACAAACATTTAATCTCATTGATCTTTTAACTTGTTAGTCTATTTAACATTAGTTGAATTTCTTATTTACACATGTTCAAATGAAGTAGGCTTTTAAATAGGCTAGTAGGCTAATCAGACATTCGAAAAGGTCAGACTTAGGCCTAAAAATAAGCCTATGACAGGCTACAGATCAGACTTAGACTTTGAATATTTTAGCAGGCCAGGCTCAGGCTTGGCAAAGCCTAGCTCGGCCTGGCCTATTCCCACCCCTATTACTCACCTGATCTCACATCACATCTAGCTGGATTCAAATTTCAGATAATTGTCATTACTCACCTGACCTCACTTTCTTAGAATTTTCTTCAAAACACTAATTCTATTCGGAGTACAAGCTCGTGGACCGGTTTAGTTTGGTTTCTAGAGAATTTGACGTTTAAACCGATTTTTAAAAATATATGGATTAGTTTGAATTTGATTTGTAATTTTTTTTTGATAAAGCTCAAACCAAACCGAGTTGAAAAACAAATTAATTTGATTTGAATTCATAAAAGTGCAAAAATATTTGAATAAAATAATTTACTGACAATTAATTTTTCATATTACTATAAATTTCTTTTAATATTAATAGTATTCAATCATAAACACTAAACTAACAATTTTTTTATAAAAGATTCAAAAATATATAAAGGAAAAATATCTAACACGAGATCTTGGAATATGCAATTAGTCACTTTTAGGGATATCAATTTGCATTTGTTAACAAAGATTTTTGTGGAGATTATTTATTCGGGAATTTGTTTGAATCATTGAACACCTTTATTCTTCACTTGTGATAAGTTTGTTGACATTAGGGATGACAATGGTCAGAATACTATATTACTCATTCTCATACTAGCGATTTAAAAAAATTTAACACAAGTGAGAGAGACACTACATATTCACCCAAATCAAAGGTTCATGATACCATTTGTTGGAGAGATTTTCACTAGGGAGCATTGAACATTGGGTTAAGAGCAAAACAAGTCAGAGAAACACTATATATTCACCTAAAATCTTAAGGTGATAGGTGTGTGGGTTCTCCCACTTATAAATGATCAACTCACCACATTTATAACCAATATGAGACTCTAACTCACACTTGAATTTATTATTCTTAACAGGAACCAACAGTTATACACGTACCCGTACTCTATGAGCAATGTTTAAAAACCGCGTTGGTCATGAAACCGTTATACATGTACCCGTACTCTATGGGCAATGTTTAAAAACCACGTTGGTCATGAAACCGATGTGTACTGAGTCAATGGTTCATTGGTCGAACCACTGAGTCACTGGTCGAATCACATGACTAAATCAGATTAAATCAGATAACTCAGTTGAATAAATTGATCTTTAACAAATCTATATAGTTATTAATCGATCGAGACAGATGGCCCGGTCTCTAAAAAAATCACGACACCTATAAAAATTCAAATTTTTTAAAATATCATAATTTCACAAGTTCATTCTTTAAATTCAAATTCTAAACATAGTCATCATATATAATAAAAAAGTACAAAATACAAATTCAAATAAAATTTGAACAAAGTTTAATTGCAATAACAAAATAATTTTAGTTTCTAATAAATTTAATTCCGAGAAGGGAAAGTTGTTCTAAATAAATTTTGAACAAAGTTCATTTATATTTTAATTTTTTAAAAAAAATTAATCAAAACAACGTAATTTTGTGTAAAAAAAAGCAAACATTTAATCCTTCGATTTCCCAATTTTTACAGATTTTAGCTGGTTTTGACCGATTTCCACTAGTTAAATAGCTTACTAGATCCAACAATCAAGTCATACTAGTGACCTCTCGAATTCCAAGTTCAACCAGTCAATTCGATCCAATTTATAAACTTTTGTCTATGGGTACCTAAGTACCTATACCCATATTCGTTTACCCGTATTTTTTAATAAAAAAAAATTATTATAATTTATCATATACTTTTAATTTTTTAACAATATGAAAAAGCATTTCAGGATTTTATTGTTGAGTTAATAAATAAACAAACATTTATATTAAAATGTGTATAAATTTAATACGGGTTCATACACATTTTACCCCCCGACCATTTGGGGCGAATTCAAAAAAGAACCTTATAGTTTTTTTTTATTTTAACATTGCTCTGACCAAATATTAAACCCATGACACAATGCTTGCAAGGAACACCCCGTTCCACTCGACTATTATGTTTTTGTTGTCTATGATTTGTATCAAGTATACATATATATATATATATATATATATATATATATATATATATATATTGAAATTCTGGTACCAGATGTGTGATGTTAAGTGCGATGTTACAACAACACACTCTGCAATGGACAATGCAATAACAAGCAATAAATCAACACAATGAATTGTTCACCCAGTTCGGTCTAACTACCTACGTCTGGGGGCTACCAAGCCAGGGATGAATTTCACTATAAGTAGTATTAATTTACAGACTCAACAACCCAGTTGACATCTCCTAAACTTAATCACTACTTAATGAACCTTCTACTTAAGAGACCACTTAAGTATGAGAACACTACTCAATCCCTAAAACACTTCAATGATATAATTCAAAGATCACACACTTTGAATAACACTACTTGATTATGCTTCACAGCTTTGATCAAGAACAACTCAAAACAACATTACCAATTCACACTCGAATGGTTTACAAACACGAAGACTTAAACGACACTCAGTCTTTAGCTCTTTTTCTTCGTTACTTTTCCTTTAAGATTGTTGCGCTTTATATAGCTCTTTGAATTGGGCTTGGACCTGCTACAATATCTGACTTGATTTGTTATTTAAAACTGAATCTTCAAAATAGATTTTCTCCTAAAATCTTTTCAAATCTTCAACCTTTTAAATCTCCTACAAATCTGCATCAAATCTCTATGCAACAGAGAATATCTATCCCAAGATATCCGCAACCAATGAGACTAACTGCTCTCCACAATTCCAGCTAAAACGCAAACCCTAACAACATCACAAACTTGATGTTATTAATTCTGCAGATCTAATGTCACAACATCGCTTGTGACATCAGACATCCAACTTAAACACTTAACACAGCCTAGTGTTAAGACTCAATGTTGTGACATCACCCATATGACATCAAACATTGAACAACTTCACTACTTAACACAGCCCAGTGTTAAGACTCAATGTTGCCACATCACCACCTTAACATCAACATTGAACAACCTTTGTTTTACCAAAATTTCAGCCAATCCAAGAAACTAACAATCTCCCCCTTTGGCTAATTTTGGCTAAAACACTCTCTGCACCTTCAGAGACTTCAGCAGCGGAATAAACTTGAATATTTTTTGAAACTTCAAGCAACAACATCACCAATACATAAAGACTTCACTTCACACAAAACTCTGCTGCAGCACCATCTTCAACTGCTACAATTTTCAACAATCAACAGTGGTGCTCCCCCTTAACGGTGAACCAGCATACCAGCTGTTTAACAGACCAGCACTTACTCCCCCTCAATATCTGCACTTCTGTACTATAACATCAGCAATCAGCATATTCCTTGACTTCATTCCTTAGCAGCAACAAGCATTTGACATATCAGAATATTTGACAACTCCAACTCCTTGGCTACTTCTCCCCCTTTTTAGCCACAATTTGACAAACCTCATCAAGTAAGTCTAACTACAGTTAGTACTACCCTAGCTCTCATTGTCAGTCTCACAGACAGCAAAAAGACATAACAAATCATAGAACAAAACAGGTGCATATACTTGCACAATATTCATATTACAAACCAAGCACAACAGTGCAAAAAAAAACAGCATAAAACTAAAACTACTATCTAAGAAAAACAGTAAAAGCTTTAATCATCTGAGCTGAGATCATCATCATCTTCTTTTGAGCTGTCATTATCAGACTCATCTTTCTTATCGGCAACTTCTTTCTCACTTTCTTTTTCTGTCATGTAATCTTTTAAACTTCTCCTTTCTTTCAGTGCTTACTCTGATGACTTCATCTAATTCTTTACAGGCTTCCTCCAGTTCAGAAATCATATCAGTCTTGGCATGAGTATGATGAGTAGATGTTGAGGCAGGTGTCTTGACATGATCAACAACATGTTTTCCTTCAAACAACTTCTGATGAAAAGACAAGTCAGGCTTTCTTCTACAAACACTATCATACTGGTGAAGAATCCCAGGATGCTGAGACAGAATTATCCCACAAATGAGGGATGGAAATGCAATAGGCAATTTCACAGCTCTTGTTGCAGCATGCTTGATAGTCTGATTATAAATGTAAGAGCCATAATCAATTAGTCTCTTTGTTCCAATGGCATAAACTAATTTGCCCAAACCAGCAGAAACAGAGGTCTTGTGGTTTGTAGGAACCCAGTTAACATCACCTATTCTATGAAGAATAGCATATTTCACACTTAATAAACTTGCTGACAACTTTCCATTTAAGGGCCAAACTTCTACCTGACCAGCTGTGATTTCTTTGCAGATAACATTATTAGAGACTTTTAATTCTCCATAATCTTCCTCACTTCTTCCTAAGTAGGCATTAATCACCTTAGGAGAGAACCAGACACACTTACCCCTAACAGTAACTCTTCTGAAAGTTAGGCTTTTGCTGTCATTAATAGACTCAGGGATATTCACTATAAATTCTCTGACCAGTCTATCATAGCAACTAGTCAATCCTGATACAGTCCTCATGAGACCAGTAAACTTAATTAGATCTACAATTTCAGTAGACTCTAAATCATCTGTAACTAGCTCTCTTTCCAGAGCTATCCTTCTCTGGCTCACACAATTCCACATGGATGCACTACTGGCACAGTGAAATGAGATGTCATCGGGAACTTGATCAACAGCTCTGTTCCTCACAGGGTTGATGTCTTGAACATCACACTCTGAATCTGATTCTTCCCTGATTCTCGTCTTTTTGCCAGACATGGCAACTTTGCTCCATGACTTGGAAGAGTCTGCAACTGAAGTCCTTTTCTTATCCTTGACCATATTTTCATTAGGAAGTGACTCCACTCCTTTCCCTTTCCTATCCTCCCTCCTTCTTGCTATCGCATTACCAATGATATCACTATCAGATGAGTCCTTAACATCTATAACCTCAACCTGATCCTTCCCTTTATAACTGTGACTTTCAACCCTAGGGGAAGATGTTCTGACATCAGGGATGACATCAGTATCTTTAAGATCTTCTTCTTTACTACCACCTTCAGCATCTTGAATCACAGACAAGGCCAGTCTATGAAGATTGGTGTCCTCACTTTGAGAGCCCACCTGTTCAACAGGCATTTGCCTTAAAGGGACAGAAATCCCTTTCACGCGTATTCCCTTCTCAAGAATTTTGGTGGCAATCTGCTCCAAATGCATGTCCACATCATACTTCTCCTCAACAGCTTGAGAGGATGATGACCTAGTTTCAGTTTTATTCAACTTGGTTGAAGGTTTAGAGTTACCTGAATCTGGGAGTGCCATAGGAATGTGTTCTTTGTCAACATATTCTTTTTCCGATGAAACCCTAGTTCGTTCATGCGCAGGTCTTTGAGAATCAGAGTTCTTGGATGGGGAAGACATCGTTCCTTTGTAACAGACTAGGTTTAGAGAATATTTTTCTATTCTGTTGAGATTAAGGGAGATGGACAGTTGAGAAGAGAAGGTTTTGATGAATCTTGATATAGAATCAATATGGTAAGGCGCCTGATTTTGAGTACCTCTTAATGACCAATCACTGATTTTCTCCCTCCAAATTAAATTACCTTTTAAAAATTCAAAATGATTCACATCAGAGCTCATTAAAACTGATTGACCTTTCAGCATTCTTTCACACCTGATGTCATAGTCTGATGTTATAACATCAACTTGAACATCATCAGTTAAATTAACTTCAAGAGGTATCCACTAATAGCAGTTATATTTGGATCTGGCACCTTTCATAACAACCTGATTACGCTCATCAGCTACCACACACTCATCTTTGGTGTAGTTAACTTTGTAACCTTCATCGCACAGTTGGCTTATGCTTATCAAATTAACATTCAAACCATTGACAAAAAGAGTATTGTCAAGTTCAGGTCTACCATCACCTTTCACTTTTCCAACTCCTGCAACTACACCTTTTTCACCATTGCCAAAAATAACCTCATGAGAGGGACAATGACTGACTTCAACTAACAGAGTTTTGAATCCAGTCATATGCTTTGAACATCCACTGTCAAAGTACCATGTATCCTTATCAACCTGTCTATCTGAGGTGTGGGCTAAAAGACATTTCACCTTCTCCTTAGGAACCCATTGTTTAGCAACTTTGGGTCTGACCTCCTTTAGTTTTCGTTGAGGAGCAGATTGTGGATAACCATGCAGTTTAAAATAAGAGTACTGCATATGTCCAAACCTTCCACAATAGAAGCATCTAACTCTGTCATCTCTAAATTGGTTATTTCTTCTGCTATTATGATGATGATATTGTTGTGGCTCCCACCCATAATGTTGTCTCCTTCTACCATAGTTGGCCTGTCTTCTATGGTGCGGTTGTCTTCTCCTGTACTGAGGATGCTGTCTCCTAGGATGTCTCCTATGGTGATGGGGCTTCCTTCTTCCATAGTAATGAGGCACAACATTGTTGTATCCATATGCATATCCATACCAGTCTCCCTGATGTTGAGACATCTGATGAGACATGTTCTGTTTAAACCTGGCAGCTTGCATGCTCTTGTGATATTGGGGAGGCATATACTAACTAGCTCCTTGGGGCTGCATCTTCCTCTGATGAGAACCATTCTTCTTCTCAACATTTTGAGGCTGTGAATGAGCAGCCTTCTTAGGTTTAGGATCCTGTCTCTTTGTTTGAAGTTGAGATATTGGTTGAGACATCTCCTTCTTGGTTCCTGAAGTGCTTGCTTCAGCAGATATCTTTTCCTCAACCACAAATCCTATGCCTGACCTATCACCAGCAACCTTTTCTGTCTGAAGGATCTTATCAAGTGTGTTTGTACCATAGTTCAGCATCCTAACAGATTTGCTCATATGATCAAGATGAGCTTTGACTAATAAGACTTCATTTTCCAAATCAGCTTTAGCAGTCTCAAGCTGAACAATCTGTTTCTTCTGTTTTTCACTTTCTTGACAGATTTCTGCACTCTTCAGACAAAGCTCTTGATAAGTGGAAGCTAACTCCTCAAAAGTCAGTTCCTCATCACTAGAGTCACCATCAGAAACCACTGTTCCAGTTAAAGCTTTGACATGTTTGGCTGACTCTCCTTCACTTTCACTTTCAGAGTCTGACCAGGAAACTGTCATTCCTTTCTTCTGCTTCTTTAGGAATGTGGGACATTCTTTCTTAACATGTCCATGACCTTCACACTCAAAGCACTAAACACCCTTGTCTTGAGCAGTCTTCTCTTCATCCTTCTCCTTAGACTTGCTGATGTCAGAAGCGATGTTCTTGACATTAGGTTTGAAGTTCTTGTTCATTCTTTTGAACACCTTGTTGAACTGCCTTCCCAACATAACAATGGCCTGAGATAGATCCTCCTGGGATTCAACACTATTCCCTTTCTCTTCTTGATCATTTGAAACCAAGGCTATACTCTTTGGCTTCTTTTCTGGTTCTTCCTCATTCAACCCAAGCTCAAAAGTTTGAAGAGATCCAATGAGCTCATCAACCCTCATCTTGCTGATGTCTTGAGCTTCTTCAATTGCAGTCACCTTCATCTTGTACCTCTGGAAGGGACCTAAGGATTTTCCTTACAAGCTTTTCATCTGACATCTTTTCACCAAGAGCACTGGATGCATTAGCCAGCTCAAGAACACTCATGTGGAAGTCATGAATAGTCTCATCTTCCTTCATCTTCAGACTTTCAAACTTTGATGTTAGAAGCTGAAGTCTTGACATCTTAACTCTAGATATTCCTTCATGAGTTGCCTTCAAAATATCCCATGCAACCTTGGCAGCTTCACATGAGTTGATCAGCCTGAAAATGTTCTTGTCAACTCCATTGAAGATAGCATTTAGGGCTTTAGAGTTACCAAGGGCAAGCTCATCTTCTTCCTTGGTCCATTCTTCTTCAGGCTTCAGCTTTGAGGTGTCTTCTTTGTCTTTCCCAGCATCATCTTTTTCACATACCACAGATGCTTTCCACTATTTAATAATGGCCTTCCATGCCCTGCTGTCCAAGGATTTTAAGAACGTAGTCATCCTTGGCTTCCAATAGTCATAATTGGATCCATCCAAAATAGGGGGTCTGTTGACAAATCCTCCAACCTCTTTGTCCATCTTTACACCAGAAAGTAACTTCCCTAGATCTCACCCAGAGACAGACAGGATGCCTGCTCTGATACCAATTGAAATTCTGGTACCAGATGTGTGATGTTAAGTGCGATGTCACAACAACACACTTTGCAATGGACAATGCAATAACAATCAATAAATCAACACAGTGAATTGTTCACCCAGTTCGGTCTAACTACCTACATCTGGGGGCTCAACAACCCAGTTGACATCTCTTAAACGTAATCACTACTTAATGAACCTTTTACTTAAGAGACCACTTAAGTATGAGAACACTACTCAATCCCTAAAACACTTCAATGATATAATTCAAAGATCACACACTTTGAATAACACTACTTGATTCTGCTTCACAGCTTTGATCAAGAACAACTCAAAACAACATTACCAATTCACACTCGAATGGTTTACAAACACGAAGACTCAAACGACACTCAGTCTTTAGCTCTTTTTCTTCGTTACTTTTCCTTTAGGATTGTTGCGCTTTATATAGCTCTTTGAATTGGGCTTGGACCTGCTACAATATCTGACTTGATTTGTTATTTAAAACTGAATCTTCAAAACAGATTTTCTCCTAAAATCTTTTCAAATCTTCAACCTTTTAAATCTCCTACAAATCTGCATCAAATCTCTATGCAACAGAGAATATCTATCCCAAGATATCCGCAACCAATGAGACTACCTGCTCTCCACAATTCCAACTAAAATGCAAACCCTAACAACATCACAAACCTGATGTTATTAATTCTGCAGATCTAATGTCACAACATCGCTTGTAACATCAGACATCCAACTTAAACACTTAACACAGCTCAGTGTTAAGACTCAATGTTGTGACATCACCCATATGACATCAAACATTGAACAACTTCACTACTTAACACAACCCAGTGTTAAGACTCAATGTTGCCACATCACCACCTTGACATCAACATTGAACAACCTTTGTTTTACCAAAATTCCAGCCAATCCAAGAAACTAACATTACAACATTTTAATTAATTAATTTCACTTCATTATTTATTACTTATTTACTTATTATTTATTTTATTTAATTTTTTATTTAGTTTATATTAATTTCACTTTATTATTTATTATTTATTTTATGTACTTTCAATTATTTATTTTGAATTCATTATTTTATTTATTTATTTTATTTAATTTCATTTTAATATTTAATATAAACTAAATCATATTAAATAATAAATGTTTAAAATATATTTAATATTGAATTGAAAATAAGTTTTTTAACGTTTTAACTAAATTAATATTAATAATTAACATATTATAAAACATTAGTATTAATATTAATATATGTTAATAATATATTTAAATAAATATATTTAATTAATTAAATGTGTTAATTAAATTGAAAGTAAAAATTAAATAATTAAAACATATTAAAATATTATAAAAAATTAATTTAATTAAATATATTAATATGTTAATATTAATTTCAATTTAATATTAAACATATTAACATATTATTATTAATTTCAGTATAATTATAATACAGTTACGTTAATAGTTTATAAAAATTAAATATTGTATTATATTACTTGTTCTGGACTGAGCTGGCGCCTGCCCATTAGTCGGGCAGGCCCAACCCAAGGACATGTTAAGCAGCCCATTAAAGCCTAGTTCACCTCCTCGTCGGGCCCACCCAATGACATTACCGTCGAGCAGACACTGTAACGCCCCGATTCCGATTATTCCCATTTTGTTGAGTCTTTTATTTAAATTGAGTGATAAATTATTTTATTTGTGAAATTGGTGTGTTAATATGCTATGTTGACATGTTATGATATTTTACCGTTTTTGAGAGTTTTCGGGGAAATTAGAATGGAGGGTATTTTGGACATTTCTCAATTAATGGTAAGTTAGAAATTTAGTGGAAATAGAATTATGTGAGAAATTTAGTAAAATTGGTAGAAAAGTCATTAAGTGTAGAATTATGTGAGAAAATGAATTAATTGAATTTGAGTAGAAAATAAGAAAAGAAAATGAGAAAAAAAAAGAAAGTAGGAAAAGAAATAGAAAAGAAAAAGAGATAAGAAGAAGAAATAGGAGAGAAAGAGAAACAAAAGAGAAATAGAGAGAGAAAGAAGAGAAAGAAAGAGGAAGAAGAGAAAAGAGGAGAAAACTTGGAAAAACCTAGAAAACTATCAAGAACAATCATCTAGCAAGCTTGGAATCCGGGTAAGGGTGTGAAATCTTATTATCTCATTAATGTATATCATTATGTATGATTGTGTTGTTGTTGTTGTTGATTTTTATGAGTTTTTGTATAAACCCTAAATGTAGAAAATGTTGTGAATGATGATCAAAACATGATTTTGTATGCATAAATGTGTTGTTGATGTTGTTTGAGGTTTGGGTACTGATATGGATGTTATCTATAGGTGTAAAAATGAGTTTGGAGTTGGGGATACTTGTTGGTATGTTTCCATAAGTGTTGATTGAGTTTTGGGATGTGAATTTATTGATAAAATTATGTTTTAAAATATGTCAAAAATGAAAAATGTGTTGGATGGCTTTTTAATAGTGAAAATATTGTAGTATGTTAAATTCTGAGTTCACAGCTTTTTACGGAATCGAAATCGGAGGTCCGGAAGGCTTCCGACGATGAAAAATGCAATTTCTGGGCCCTGACACGGCCCGTGTCGCACAACACGGGTGGCCGTGTCAGCCTACTGTCTAGGGAGAGTGGAAACGCGAAAAAAAAGTGAAATTTGGGATTTTGAGTGACACGGGCCGTGTCCCACAACACGGGTGGCCGTGTCAGCCCTGCTGTAGGTTTTTCTTTCAAAAATTGTTTCGATCGTAACTTTTGAACCGTAAGTCCGTTTTGGTCCCCGTTTGAAGCGTTGGAAAGCTAGTGAAAAGTTCTTTCTATTAAAAATGGTTTGGAGGGTAAAAGATGATTTAATTAATTCGTGTTTTTGAAAAATAGTCGGGTTGTCGGATTTTTACCATCGTATTGGCGTGCGAATGATGTGTTATCATGCTATATGCTTTTGATATGTAACGTATAGCTTGTGTGCTATTGTATGGCGTGAGTATATGTGATAAAATGTTGTGCATGATTGATACGCATTGGTGATGGATGTATGATATTTGAATGTGTGTTTTGGATGTGAATCATACAATAGTGCATTGATGTGAATGTATATAGATTGTATGTGATTGTATGAGATGAATGCATGAATATATTGTGAATATGTATGCATTTCAAGAATGCCTTGAGTCATTTTGTATGTGAAGCATAATGATGTACATTCTTGTGTTGAGTGATTCTAATGAGAATCCGTTGTAACGTCGTGTGCCTATGTGAGGCGTGAGCGATGATTACAAACGATTGTGTGCCTAGGTGAGGTGTGAGCAATCGGATTGTGTGCCTATGTGAGGTGTGAGCAATCCATAAACATTGTGTGCCTATGTGAGGTGTGAGCAATGGGTGAACATCGTAGGCCCGACGTGGAGTTACATTGGTAACGAGCGATGGTTCCAATAAGTTCCTGAGTGAACTTGAGATGATTGAGTCGGTACCGCATTGCATTTGCATAGAGTCGTGAGTCGGTCTCTATGATTTGCATTTATCATCTTTATAATTGTGCATTGATGAATAAACATAAATATGTATATTTATGTGGAATGATAAGAATTTTGAAAGTATGCATGATGAATATGCTTGGTTTTGTATATATATACATTGTGATGTATATGAGTGAGTTGTGATGAATTGTGGTGAGAATGTAGAATATGTGTATTTTTATGCTAAGATATATAATTATATGCATTGTTATTATGATAATATTTCTCACCCTTCTGCTGTTTTATGATGCTCTATGAGGCATTGCAGAGTAGGTATGCTGGTGGTCTTTTTGTGAAGCGTGTCTTCCTTCTTTTGGTCGGTCGACTCTGATATGTAGCACCGGGTAGCTAGGATGTATATGATTCTTTTGTGATACATTTATACATGTATCTTGTTGATGATTGTTTAAGTAAACATGAATTATGTTGGTGGACAATACTTGATGATATATATATATATATATATATATATATATATATATATATATATATATATATATATATATATATATATATATATGTTTGATGTTATTCAATGTTTAAATTTTCCGCTTTTACTCTAAATATTGAGATGTGGGTGTAAGGACTAAGTTCCTCTGTTGCAAAGTTACCCCACTGTTGCATATCAATTGTTGAGCAAGTGTTGAATGTTTTAATTTCATGTATAATGTGACATACCTCTTTTATACTATGTTTATAATTATACTCTGACGAAATTTTTAAGATGTGCCTAAATGATTATGTGATTATTTGGGGGTATAGAAAGGGGGTGTTACATTAAGTGGTATCAGAGCCAATGTTGAGTCAGTTGTGTGTGTCTTGTTGTTGTGATGGTTGAACTGTTGTTTAACCTTGTTGTCATTTTTGGGAATGATCAGAATATGGCTGGTAGAAACGACAATGCGATGGCTGCTGCTTTGGAAGCAATGGCTAGGGCGGTGAAAGGTGCGCCGAACGTGAATGCTAATGACGAGTTCAGGAAGAATCAACCACCGGTCTTCAAAGGAAGATTTGATCCCGATGGTGCTCAAATCTGGTTGAAAGAGATTGAAAGGATCTTCGGAGTCATGGACTATGCGGAGGAGAATAAGGTGAGGCTTGGGTCTCACATGCTGAAGGAAGAAGCCGGTGATTAGTGGGTCGGTATGCGTCAAGTTCTTGAGGTGGATGATGAAGAGATGACTTGGGATTTATTTCGTACGAAGTTCTTGAGGAAGTATTACCCTGAAAGTGTGAAAGGGAAGAAGGAGATGGAGTTCCTTGAACTAAAACAAGGTAGTATGTCCGTGGTGGACTATACTGCTAAGTTTGTGGAGTTGGTTCAATTCCATCCTCACTATGCTGCAATTACTGCTGAGTTCTCAAAGTGTATTAAGTATGAGAATGGTTTGTGTCCCGAGATTAAACAAGCTGTGGGATATTAAAGGATAAGAAGGTTTACGGATTTGACGGAATGTTGTAGAATCTTCGAGGAAGATAGCAAGGCTCGTTCTACACATTACAAAAGTTTGAATGAGAGGAAGGGAAAGCAACAAGCTAGAAGTGGACCTTATGTGACACCCGTTGATAAGGGCAAGCATAGGGGAAACTTTGAGAAGAAATCTGGAGGAGGAGGTTCCGGTTCCGTTAAGTGTTACAAGTGTGGTGAGATGGGTCATAAATCATTTGAGTGTGGGAAGACCGTGGTGAAATGTTCTAACTGTGGAGGCCTTGGGCATGCTACTACCGATTGTAGAAGGAATATGATGAAGTGCTATAATTGTGGAGAAGTGGGTCACATTAGTACTAAGTGTACTAAGCCGAAACAAGCTCAAGCGGGCGGAAATGTGTTTGCATTAGCGGGGACGGACACTACTAGTACAGACCGTTTGATTAAAGGTACATGCTTTATTAATAGTACACCTTTAGTTGCTATTATTGATACGGGAGCGACTCATTCATTCATTTCTCATGAGTGCGCTAAGCGTTTGAATTTGTTTATGACTTCTTGGGGTGGTGAGATGGTTATTCAGACTCCTGCTTCAGGGTCGGTAACTACGTCTTTGGTGTGTGTAAGTTGTCCTTTGACCATGTATGGTAAAGACTTCATTATGGATTTAGTGTGTTTGTCGTTGGAGGGATTGGACGTAATCTTGGGTATGAACTGGTTGCAATTTAATCGAGTTCATATAGATTGCTATCACAAGTTAGTGAGGTTTCCTTCTTTGGAAGATGATGAAGATGAGAGTTTCCTATCCACTAAAGAGTTGAAGAAACTTTTAGCGGACGAAGCTCAATTGTTCAGTTTGTTTGCATCATTGTCGGTGGAGATTAAAGTGGAGCTCGATGTGTTCCCAGTGGTGTGTGATTTTCCAGAAGTGTTTCCGGAGGATATTACGGATGTACCGCCGGAAAGAGAAGTTGAGTTTTCTATTGATCTAGTTCTGGGTACTAGACCGGTTTCGATGGCACCGTATCGTATGTCGGCATCGGAGTTGGTAGAATTGAAGAAGCAATTGAATGACTTGTTGGACAAGATATTTGTAAGACCAAGTGTTTCTCCTTGGGGTGCTCCGGTATTGTTGGTAAAGAAGAAGGATGAGAGTATGTGGTTATGCATTGATTATCGACAATTGAACAAGGTGACAATTAAGAACAAGTATCCGCTTCCAAGGATCGATGATTTGATGGACCAATTGGTTGGTGCGCGGGTTTTTAGCAAGATTGATTTGAGATCGGGATATCACCAGATTCGTGTGAAAGAAGAGGATATTCCAAAGACGGCCTTTAGGACACGGTATGGCCATTACGAATATTCCGTGATGCCATTCGGGGTTTCTAATGCGCCGGGTGTGTTTATGGAATACATGAATCGTATTTTTCATGAACAGTTAGATCATTTTGTGGTTGTGTTCATCGACGATATTTTGATTTACTCTAAGTCTCAAGAGGAGCATGAAGAGCATTTGAGGATTGTGTTACAAATTTTGAAAGAGAAACAATTGTATGCTAAGTTGTTGAAATGTGAATTTTGGTTGTCGAAAGTAAGTTTTCTTGGACATGTTATTTCCGGTAGTGGTATTAGTGTTGATCCATCCAAGATTGATGCGGTGATGCAATGGGAGGCTCCTAGGTCAATTACGGAGATTCAAAGCTTTTTAGGCTTGGCGGGTTATTATCGAAGGTTTATTATCGAAGGTTTATTGAGGGATTTTCGAAGTTGGAACTTCCGTTAATGCAATTGACTTGTAAAGGAAAGGCTTTCATTTGGGATATTCATTGTGAAGAGAGTTTCAATGAGCTAAAAAGAAGGTTAACAACGACTCCGATCTTGATTTTGCCAAATCCGACGGAACCATTTGTTGTGTATTGTGATGCTTCATTGACTGGTTTAGGTGATGTTTTGATGCAAGATGAAAAATTTGTGGCTTATGCTTCAAGACAATTGAGAGTGCATGAAAAGAATTATCCTACACATGACTTGGAGTTAGCGGCCGTGGTGTTTGTTTTGAAAATTTGGAGGCACTATCTTTATGGTGCAAGATTTGAAGTTTTTAGTGATCACAAGAGCTTGAAATATTTATTTGATAAAAAAGAATTGAACATGAGACAAAGAAGGTGGTTAGAGCTTTTGAAGGATTATGATTTTGGTTTGAATTACCATCTGGGTAAGGCAAATGTGGTGGCCGATGCTTTGAGTCGGAAGTCGTTACATATGTCCGCATTGATGATGAGAGAATGGGAACTTTTGGAGAATTTTAGAGACTTGAGTTTGGTTTGTGAAATGACGTCGAGAAGTGTGAGACTTGGTATGCTACATGTTACGAATGATTTTCTTGCAACCGTATGTGAAAAGCAAAAGTTGGATTTGAAGTTCGTTGATTTGATGATGAATGAGAATGAGGATTTCAAGGTTGATAATTTTGGAGTTTTGAGATTCCGTGGTCGTATTTGTATTCCCGATGATGCGGAGTTGAAAAAGATGATATTGGAAGAAGGACATCGAAGTAACTTAAGTATTCATCCGGGAGCGAATAAAATGTATCAAGATTTGAAGAAAATCTTTTGGTGGTCCGGATTAAAGAGGGATGTGGCTCAATTTGTGTATGTGTGCTTAACTTGTCAAAAGTCTAAGGTGGAACATCAAAAGCCTAGTGGATTGATGCAACCGTTGGACATTCCGGAGTGGAAATGGGATAGTATATCGATGGATTTTGTTACGGGATTGCCGAATATGCAAAGAGGTCATAATGCTATTTGGGTAATCGTTGATAGGCTCACTAAATCTGCTCACTTCATTCCAATTGATATTAGTTATCCTTTGGAGAAGTTAGCCGAGGTTTATGTTCTTGCGGTTGTGAAGTTACATGGAGTTCCTAAGAGTATTGTATCGGATAGAGATCCTAGATTCACATCGAGGTTTTGGGAGAGTTTACAAAAGGCTTTGGGTTCTAAGCTAAGATTGAGTTCGGCTTATCATCCGCAAACGGATGGTCAAACCGGGAGGACAATTCAATCGTTGGAGGATTTATTGCGTGCTTGTGTGCTCGAGCAAGGTGGTGCTTGGGATAGTTATTTGGCGTTGATTGAGTTCACCTACAATAACAGTTTTCATTCAAGTATAAGTATGGCACCATTTGAGGCTTTGTATGGTCGGAGATGTCGAACACCTTTGTGTTGGCATGAAACCGGTGAGAGGACGATAGTTGGGCCGGAGATGGTACAACAAACGACGGAGAAAGTGAAGTTTATTCGTGAGAAGATGAAAGCTTCTCAAAGTAGACAAAAGAGCTATCATGACAAGAGATGGAAAGATCTTGAGTTTCAAGAAGGCGACCATGTGTTTTTGAGAGTTATGCCGGTTACGGGTGTGGGTCGTGCTTTGAAGTCGAAGAAGTTGACTTCTCGTTTTATTGGTCAGTATCAGATTTCTGCACGAGTTAGTGTTGTGGCTTACCTTGTGGCGTTGCCTCCGAATCTTTCGAATTTGCATGATGTATTCCATGTTTCGCAACTTCGGAAGTATGTTCCGGATCCGTCACATGTTATTCCTATGGACGAGGTTGAAGTGAGAGATAACATTACGGTTGAAGCTTTACCGATTAGGATTTTGGACCGTGAAGTTAAGAAGCTAAGAGGCAAGGATATTGCGCTTGTGAAAGTAGCGTGGGGAGGCGCTGCGGAAGGCAATATGACTTGGGAACTAGAGAGTAGGATGCGAGAGTCGTTTCCGGAGTTGTTTGAATCAGGTAATATTTTCGAGGACGAAAATTTCTAAAGTGGGGGAGAGTTGTAACGCCCCGATTCCGATTATTTCCATTTTGTTGAGTCTTTTATTTAAATTGAGTGATAAATTATTTTATTTGTGAAATTGGTGTGTTAATATGCTATGTTGACATGTTATGATATTTTACCGTTTTTGAGAGTTTTCGGGGAAATTAGAATGGAGGGTATTTTGGACATTTCTCAATTAATGGTAAGTTAGAAATTTAGTGGAAATAGAATTATGTGAGAAATTTAGTAAAATTGGTAGAAAAGTCATTAAGTGTAGAATTATGTGAGAAAATGAATTAATTGAATTTGAGTAGAAAATAAGAAAAGAAAATGAGAAAAAAAAGAAAGTAGGAAAAGAAATAGAAAAGAAAAAGAGATAAGAAGAAGAAATAGGAGAGAAAGAGAAACAAAAGAGAAATAGAGAGGGAAAGAAGAGAAAGAAAGAGGAAGAAGAGAAAAGAGGAGAAAACTTGGAAAAACCTAGAAAACCATCAAGAACAATCATCTAGCAAGCTTGGAATCCGGGTAAGGGTGTGAAATCTTATTATCTCATCAATGTATATCATTATGTATGATTGTGTTGTTGTTGTTGTTGATTTTTATGAGTTTTTGTATAAACCCTAAATGTAGAAAATGTTGTGAATGATGATCAAAACATGATTTTGTATGCATAAATGTGTTGTTGATGTTGTTTGAGGTTTGGGTACTGATATGGATGTTATCTATTGGTGTAAAAATGAGTTTGGAGTTGGGGATACTTGTTGGTATGTTTCCATAAGTGTTGATTGAGTTTTGGGATGTGAATTTATTGATAAAATTATGTTTTAAAATATGTCAAAAATGAAAAATGTGTTGGATGGCTTTTTAATAGTGAAAATATTGTAGTATGTTAAATTCTGAGTTCACAGCTTTTTACGGAATCGAAATCGGAGGTCCGGAAGGCTTCCGACGATGAAAAATGCAATTTCTGGACCCTGACACGGCCCGTGTCGCACAACACGGGTGGCCGTGTCAGCCTACTGTCTAGGGAGGGTGGAAACGCGAAAAAAAAGTGAAATTTGGGATTTTGAGTGACACGGGCCGTGTCCCACAACACGGGTGGCCGTGTCAGCCCTGCTGTAGGTTTTTCTTTCAAAAATTGTTTCGATCGTAACTTTTGAACCGTAAGTCCGTTTTGGTCCCCGTTTGAAGCGTTGGAAAGCTAGTGAAAAGTTCTTTCTATTAAAAATGGTTTGGAGGGTAAAAGATGATTTAATTAATTCATGTTTTTGAAAAATAGTCGGGTTGTCGGATTTTTACCGTCGTATTGGCGTGCGAATGATGTGTTATCATGCTATATGCTTTTGATATGTAACGTATAGCTTGTGTGCTATTGTATGGCGTGAGTATATGTGATAAAATGTTGTGCATGATTGATACGCATTGGTGATGGATGTATGATATTTGAATGTGTGTTTTGGATGTGAATCATACAATAGTGCATTGATGTGAATGTATATAGATTGTATGTGATTGTATGAGATGAATGCATGAATATATTGTGAATATGTATGCATTTCAAGAATGTCTTGAGTCATTTTGTATGTGAAGCATAATGATGTACATTCTTGTGTTGAGTGATTCTAATGAGAATCCTTTGTAACGTCGTGTGCCTATGAGAGGTGTGAGCGATGATTACAAACGATTGTGTGCCTAGGTGAGGTGTGAGCAATCGGATTGTGTGCCTATGTGAGGTGTGAGCAATCCATAAACATTGTGTGCCTATGTGAGGTGTGAGCAATGGGTGAACATCGTAGGCCCGACGGGGAGTTACATTGGTAACGAGCGATGGTTCCAATAAGTTCCTGAGTGAACTTGAGATGATTGAGTCGGTACCGCATTGCATTTGCATAGAGTCGTGAGTCGGTCTCTATGATTTGCATTTATCATCTTTATAATTGTGCATTGATGAATAAACATAAATATGTATGTTTATGTGGAATGATAAGAATTGTGAAAGTATGCATGATGAATATGCTTGGTTTTGTATATATATACATTGTGATGTATATGAGTGAGTTGTGATGAATTGTGGTGAGAATGTAGAATATGTGTATTTTTATGCTAAGATATATAATTATATGCATTGTTATTATGATAATATTTCTCACCCTTCTGCTATTTTATGATGCTCTATGAGGCATTGCAGAGTAGGTATGTTGCTGGTCTTTTTGTGAAGCGTGTCTTCATTCTTTTGGTCGGTCGGCTCTGATATGTAGCATCGGGTAGCTAGGATGTATATGATTCTTTTGTGATACATTTATACATGTATCTTGTTGATGATTGTTTAAGTAAACATGAATTATGTTGGTGGACAATACTTGATGATATATATATAAAGGGGGTGTTACAGACACTACATGGTCCGGGGAGAGGTTACGCCTCTTCCTCCACGTACTCCATTTGCTCCTCCCGCGGGAACGCGTCATCAGGTGACTACCCACTTTCGAAAGAGTTAGTCTACCCACTTTCCGGAGATCTAGGGGCAGTTACTCCAGGGCGAAGACCACGTGTTGGTCTTCCCTATGCCACGTAAGCCCTGGCAGTCATCTGCATTGGGCCTAGTAACCCAACCCAGTGTAGACGACCGTTGGCCCAGCGCTGGGGGCACAATATAAATACCCTCTTTCACTAGAGGGTCAGGTATTCTAATTCTTACTCTCACTACCTTCTGTACTTGCTTGCTCCGTTCCTAACTTTAGCAACGGAGTACCTTGCAGGTACACCCCCACCATCTCACACCACCGTTGTAGTGGAGCTCACGACGTTTGCTGGCCACCGATTTACTTTCTGATCTGGTACGATCAGTGGCACCGTCTGTGGGAACCTTTGCTTCCCCATTTTTCTCTTCGTAAAAACCAAAGCAACTTTCATTCTCTGACAATCATGGCAAACCCTCGAACTGATGCCAGTACTCCGGACACCGCCTTCGTTCAATTTAACAACGGAGACGACCACGAGCCAAATGTGGTTGTTAACGTCAAAGAAGGCGACCCGAGGGATGGGCATACTTCCTCCCCTTTCTCTGATGACGCGGCCTTCAACGCCGCCCAACATGACAGTAGCCCGGCAGTCTACCAGCCAGTCCCCACGCCACCAAATCCTGATCCAAACACAATGGCCCTGTTTGCACTGATCAATCAGACCAACCTGTTGATCTCCCAGCATAACGTGCAGATAGAAGCGCTCAAAAGGGGGCGACAACAACGCTCTCCCCCGCGGAGACAGCGTCGCCCCATATCTCACAGCCCTTCTCCTCCCCCGCGGAGGACATGGCAAGACGACTCTCGGACTCCTTCCCCCCAACCTACGGGGCGCCGCCCGCGTCTCGAACGACCCCAGTCTGTGGTCGCCCAGTAGCGCAATCGGTCCTCTGCTCGGAAGGAACCACGGCGTTCCCCTGTCCAGAAGAGAAGCAAAGCTGACGGTTACGGCGAGAAGCCGAAGAGCCGACCAAGAAGTCTCGTCCGACGAAATAGGCGCGGTCGTGGCGATCACTCCCCCTCACAGTCACCGGTTAGGAGTGACGAAGACACTACTACAAAACGCTAAAACAACAACGCCAGGCTTACAACGGATTCGTATCCCACCGTTGTAATAGGTTAAAAATTTTGCAGCTGATTTATAACGCCATATTTAACGACGATCGTATTAAAAAACCGTTGTAATACATGGTGTGTAACAAGCTTCGATTCCCAGCAACTACATTTTTTCCATATTTTTATATTTTAAACACGCTTGTATTAAAACACCGTTGTAATACATGATGTGTAACAAGCTTCGATTCCCAGCAACTACATTTTTTTCCATATTTTTAGATTTTAAACATATATTTTATTTCTTTTGTTAGTGTTACTGGTATTTAACCTCAAAACTCAAAATTCATCTTTGTTTTTCTATTTTTAAGTGCAAGAGAATAGGTTTAAATAGTTTGATCATAACTTCTTTAAAAATAAAAGTGAAAGAGACGAGTATATATAAAAGAAAATATTATTAAGATTCCAGATAAGAAGAGTACATTGATAATCATATATTACATATATTATCAATGTCAGAGCCCATAGCTGCAAATTCATCTTCATAATCCAGGACTCTCTCCTCACTTCCCTCATCGGAATCATAATAAACAGTCCTGATCCTTTTCGTCTTTTTCTTTTTCTTCTTCAGCTTCTTCTTCTTCTTCTTCTTCTTCTCCTTCCTTACCCTTAACGGATCCCTGACGTTGGCTGCTGGTTGGACCTCCTCATTTGGTGGCTGACGTTGTTCATTTGTGCCCTCATTGGTGATGTTTCTAGCACTCTCATTTGTAGAACTCATTGTTACGAAGAATATATTATGAAGAAATGTAAAATTATCTATTTATAGATGAGGTTGAAGATGAAAAGTTTGGTAGTTTAATGCTTGCAATGATGATAACTTGTAAATGGTTGATATTCTGGAACGATATTTTTTGAAAAACGGAGAAAATTTTAAATCATTATTATACTTGGCCAGAGTGTTCTCTATTCCGGGAAGAGCAAGGGTTATAATATTACAACGGTTAGTAATATTAACCGTAGCGATACCCCTTATACTTGGTACAAGGTTCGACTCTAGGCAACAACATTTTTCTATTTTACGTAATTATAGAAAAATGTTGTTGCCTGGAGTCGAACCTTGTACCAAGTATAAGGGGTATCACTACGGTTAATATAACTAACCGTTGTGATATTATTAAAATAATATATATACTTATCATTACGGTTATTTTAGAAAACCGTTGTGAAATATTTACCTATATAAGGGAATTAACTTTCCCTTATTAACAGTAGCGCCGTTTCCTTCACAGCGAAACCCTAGCACCCATTTTTTCTCTACATTTTTGGCAGCAAACTTCATCTTTTTTTAGAATCCGCGAAAAGAAATACAAGAAGTATGAAGCTTTTGATTTAAGCTTCTTCCTCCTTGTATTTCTTCTTGCAGAGTCTAAAACTAGATGAACATGGTGATGATGCTGGCGGTAGCAAACGTAATGTACATATTGTTTATGGAAAATAAGGTATTCTTCTTCTTCAATCTTTTTGTTAAATAGTTCCCATTATCTCGTTTGCTTCATGTTGTTTTTGTTGATTGTTCTCATTTTGTGCAGATTCGACTTCAATGCTTCACAAGCAAGGTGAACTTCATTGTAATGGTACAATCCCACTTCTTAGGGTTTTGTTTCAACTTTTGCTTATTTTGTTTTGAATACTAACTAATTTTCTTCATTGCTTCCCACTTCTTAGGGTTTGTTTCACATGGTGATGATGATGGTGGTACATATATATGAATTCATTCTGATAAGGTACATATATATGAATTCATTCTGATATTATATATGAAATTTAGTTTATTATATAATATGTATATTGTTTATTTCACTATCCTTTTATTGAAAATGCAACCAGTTAAATTGATATAGAACATTAGTTTATTATATACTTGTTAGCTCATAAATTCGACGCCCACATTAAATTGGAAGTGTTAATTGGAAAGCTAAACTCTTGAAGAGGTTTAAAAGAGCATTCGACTGGATTGTTGTGAGAGGTTTTAGTCGAGGATGCTCATAAGAGTGAGAGATACTTTTGGGACTTAGAGAATATTTCTAAAAGTTGGGGGAGTCACCTTCGACCGAGAGTACTAACGACGACCGACGCTGAGAAGTTCAAATTTAAATAAAGGAGGGAGTAGTTACTTGTGTTTCGCTCCTGAACAGACAAGTGGCACATATCCAAGGGTCAGAAGCATGCAACACGACACTTGTCATGTGCTGATTATCTTAGGAAGTTAACAGCAGTTAGTTTTAGTATTATAAATAGGGGTTCTAGCAATCGGATTCGGTGTGTTGTGTTCACTTTGTACAAGTTACTCAAAGTATCCGTGTGTAGAGAAAAGAGTTTTGTGAGAATGTACGTGATGTAAACACCATTTATCTTTTCAATGCAATTTACTCCAATCGTTCATTAAGAACTTGTCCTTTATTTTTAACGCAAGTTATGTTTCTGCACTTTGTCTTATCTTCATATTTCCGATTTTTACCGCACACCTTCGACCCTTTCTTTTACATTTTCAGCCTTTTAACTTAACATTTTAGAATGTTGTTTAGATTATATTTTCAACAAACATTTCTTCATGTTCACTGTCGAAGTGCTAGTTCTTTAAAATTTACTTTAGGTTAGCAGTTAGCACATGTCCTAGGATCAATCTGATCGATCCTGTGAGTCACCAAAGTTAGATTTGGAAGATCAGCGGTTGTTTACCAATTTTCACGGTAAAAAAATTGGCACTCCCAGTGGGACAGTGCTAACTCTATAAAGATCTTTACAAATTTTGAAAATCTGTACATATCAATTTTTTCCTTCTTAAAAAACTTCGTTGCATGTTATTGAGAAATGGTAAGGTAGCCACTACAAATGAAGAGAGACCAAGGAAAAGATACACAAGAAAAATGGCGACGAACACTAGTCAGCCAAATAATCCAAACCCTCAGGGGAGTGGTTCTAATCCTCAACCAAGTAATTCGAATGCCCAACCTAGTAACACTAACCCTCAAAATGTGTCTAGGAACGATGTGGTACCACCCCCAGTCCCCTCGACAGGAGAGCCAATACCACCGCCTGTTATGTCTGAACCAATGCCATCAGTGACAGGTTCAGGGTCAACATATACCAGATCTTACACTCAGCCCATTTTGGAGTACATTGGGCCACAAGGATCTAATCCCTAAACTCCACCAGGAGGAACTTCGACGTTTAGGCATTTTCCCCTCCAGGATTTTCACAACCATTGCCAAGGAATCCACCTTATGGAATGCCAACGTCAATAATGCAAAGCCTCAAAAATGCCCCCCCCAGTATTCTCAAACAATGTAATGTCTTCGCCATTACAAGGATCGAGATCTGGTATAAATGTGGGTCGAAACAGCCAAAGTGTAGGTGTAGGGTATTCCACTCAAGGTCCTAGTTTAACCAATACCTCTATAGCATGTTTAAGACAGCAAATGGATGAGAGTAACCTACAAATGGTACAAACCTTATCCCAAACTATGGGGGAGATTTTCCAGCCTTTGATTTAAAAAACTACCCAAACCAATCAATAATTAGCAGCGCAATTGGCGCGCATGGCAGAGTTTATGGGTGTACCAACCCCCGTGCGAGGTGTGACTGTTGTAGAGAACATCCCACGGCGGAACCTAGGGACTATACCTGAGGCAAATCTAGAAAACCAGGAGATAGTCGAACCCCCCAAAGTCGAACCACCTAGGAACCAAGTGCCAATTCCTGTAGAAAGGGAGCAAGGGGTAGTTATAGTAAACAGAAATCAAGATGTTGACCATGTTGTACAACATGTTCGACGTAACAACATAGTAGCAGATAATAACCTAGCAGCCATGGTCGAAAGAATAATGGCTCGAAATGGGGTAAATTTTGGCTTTACTAGGTGTCGTACCTAAAAAAATATGATCCTCGCGATGGACGCGGAAAAAACTGTTCGAAACAGAGTCGCCACTGAATTTTATTCATTCCAAGGAAGGAATAGGAAAATATCGATAAAACCTTTAAAATGGATAAGAAAATGGGCATCGCAACCAAATTCGGGTTCGGGAGTCAGTTACGCAAAGGGAAGGTATTAGCACCCTCTACGTCCGTTGTACTCAACGGGAACCTCTTGATTCGATTTGGGAGAAATGTTAGCTTGGTTTGTTTGTTTTCTTCTAATTTAGTATTACTTTCTAAGGGGAAATGGGTGGGTTTTTTTATTAGTGTGCTCGGCAAGGATTGAGAACCCTTGGGCCTACGTATTCCCTCGTGCAATGGGAAAGTCAGAGCATTCGTAGTTCGTGGGACTACGGTTGGTTTGTGTTTTTTAGGCGAACGAGAGTTTAATTCGCATTCTAACTGCTAAACGTTGGTTTGTCTGCTCGTCATAGGAGGCTGAAGCACTAGTTCATATGCGCGGAAGAATGGATTTAAACAATGTTCTTTTTTGTTGAAAGTTGTTGGAATTGGATTAAGTGTGTTGAGATTTGATTGAGAAAAGAGTTTGGATTTGCGTATGTATTTTTTAGGGTTTTGGTTACGTAGGAAGCGTTTAGTTTATTAATTGTTTTGAGCGAGAATGACGATTATTCGATAAACGAGACGTCGGCCTCGCAACCAATTAATCGGGGCATGACTGAAATGCTAGATCTCAATAACACCTTTTTCATTCTATTAATTATGAAATCCTATTTGTTGGACAATTGGCTTACTTGTCCATATAATTAGAGCGAGTGTTTTAGGAAGAAAGTTCGGGATAAACACAACCCAAAGCGTGCGCCTCAAGAGCATTCATCCAAGGGCCCAAGAGGTGCTAGACCTCAAGAGTCTACTACTTTCGTAGTTTGATTAAGAAAAAGATTTGATTTGATTAGGGTATTTTAATTAGACGTACTTAATCGAATTAGGGTTTGAAGTTGTTAAGATTTTGAAGAGAATTAAGTATTTTGATTGGGTTGAAAGTTTTTAGGTTTAGGGATGGAAGATCGAAATGATCACAACCTAAGGCGTGCGCCCTAAGAGCGGTCGTTCAAGACCCAAAGAGTGCTAGACTCTAAAAGCCCATTACTTCAAATGATTAATTATGAGATGCTTAGGAACTTTGACTTAAATATTTTATGAGAATATTTTAAATATTAAAGCGTTGATGATGATTTTAAGAAAGTGTTTTCTTGAAGGATTGAATGTTTTAATTGAGTTGAATGTCTTAAGTATGAGAGTTTAAGTGGATTAAGTTTTTTATAATGAAAGACGGAACGATCACAACCCAAGGCGTGCGCCCCAAGAGCGATCGTTCAAGAACCCAAGGAGTGCTAGACTCCAAAAGCCCACTACTTCCATAATTAAGAAAATAGATTTAGTAATATTAACCTAAGTATTTTATGATTTGATTTAAGAAAATATTTAGAGATTAAGTAAAATGGATTGTAATTTAACTCGATTTGAGAAGAATTACTAGAAATTCAGTTAGATTGAGAATTTTAATTTGAGAAAATAATGTATTTTTAAGGGTTAAATATTTTAAGTATTTTAAAATGATTAGGAATTATTAGATTATGATTCTCCTACCTAATTAAGGATTAATTATATTTTGATTAAGTAAATATTAATCGTTTTAAGTATTTTTTTAATAAATGAAAGACGGGATGAACACAACTCAAAGTGTGCGCCTCGAGAGCATTCATCCAAGGACCCAAGGAGTGCTAGACCCCAAGAGCCCACTACTTTCATAATTATTAAGAAAAGATTTGGTCATCTTAAGAAATTAACTAATTAATTAAGATTTAATGACGTAAAAAAAGTTATTTAAGTTTTGGATAAATCGAATTAGGGTAATTATAATTTAATCAGTATTAAGAAAATCATGTTAGAATAAGGTCATAATTACTTAATTAATATGATTACTTATCAATTAATCCTCTAACGAATAAATAAAATAAATAATATAAGAGTTATAATTTAGTGATAATGGTATAATTAATTACATAACTATTTTTCTTTCTTCAGCATTAGTCATATCAACTAGTCTTAGTATGTTTCAAACATGAGCCCAAATGGCCCTGTACCAAAGTCTACCCTCCTACCGACCCGAGTGGCCCAAATCCCTCAAACCCTACAGGTGAATCTAGCACCCACTAAATGTAATGATCAAGAAAAAAAAGAAATCCTAAATTACTGCAATGTGTCAGCCAGGCCTACTTGGGGAAGCGCATTTTGATGGAAAAATCAACGTATTAACGTCTACTTTAGTATCAGCTTCTAGTAGCAATAATGATAAAATTAAAGGCATGGTTTTGAAAATACATAAACACTTCGCCTCTCACGAAAACCTATTCATCTTTCTCTCTCAGATTCACTTTTGGTTTCTCTCTCACAGAATTCGCCTCCTCCCAAAATTCCCTTCGCTCTCACCCTCTCACCCTCTCGTTTCAAAATCTCTTTCTCGTTTTCTCTCCAAACCCAACCCTCTCTTCCTCAGTTCAGATTCACGCATTTCTCTATCTCACAAAACCTCTCGTCTCCGAGACACTTCCATCTCCGACCATATCTCTCTCTCATTCAAACTCTCGAGCGTCTCCTCTCTAAATTCAAACCCTTCTCTTTCACACATCATTTAAACACAATGATCAAATCATCTCAAAAACAAACCAAACCCTAAGTTTTCTTATGGAAATCACATATCGGATAGCAAATCAACAAACAATTGGAGAAAGCATTGAAACAAATCAACTCAAATCAACATGCGGTGAAATCGGAGTATGAAATGCGAAGGAAAAAAAAAGGTTTCAAGAGTATTTACCCAAATCGTGGTGTTCCGGTGGTTAGCTTCTCCAAATCGTGGTGCTCCGGTGGTGCTGATTTGAGATGCTTCAGAAACTTCAGGTATAGCGTCCTTGAATCTTCTTCTCTCTTTGTTTCGCTTTGCTGAAAACGTTACGTTTCTATGAATGTGAGTCAGTGGTTAAGCTCACTATCTTAGAGTTTCAGTGTGAAACTCTAAGAAGTTTTTTAGGATTCGAGCTTTAGTAAGGGTTGGGATTGGTTTTAGCAGAGCTTCGCTAGGGTTTTTCTCCGTTGCCTCATGAATGAATAGTAACAAGTATTTATAGGCTCAGAAATATGAAATGAGGTACGTGTGAGGTGAAATTTTTGGGTACGTGTGAGAGAATATTTCCGTTAGAAAATGGAGAGGATTGCTGATTTCGTGGGATTTGAGTAATAGTGAATCATTCTTTGATTTTGTTTGTAGTGTGAGCTGTAATTCTTCTAGAATGTGTTTTTTGATTTTCATTGTGTGATATTTGTGTGTTCACGTGGCTTGAATTATCACGACTTTTACTACACTGCTCCTTATTTTTACCACTGTAAAGTTATTACTTTTGAAATTTTTCACTGCTCTTTGCCTTTCTGACGTGGCTTTAGTTGATTTAAGTTGACTCTTGCTCTTTTGGAATGTTTGACTGGTTTCCTTGTGAACAAATTTTCATTAATTTTACTCTGTAGTGATTTTTTTGGCGATGTGGCTATTATTGACTTGATAATGAGCTCTGACTTTTACCTCTTGAATGAAATTGCTGCACTTTTATTGATTTTGATTTGAATTGACTTTGTGGATATCCTACTGTAAGCATCTTGACAATTCTTCTAATTTGCAATGATATAGGTTGTTATTCTGGGAGTAGCTGGATGTTATGCTGAAGTTTATGGTAACAGCTTGAACATAAGGATCAGGTTGGATTGGACAAGAGAATTCCTGATCTTGGATTTGCAAACTTCTTGGTAAGTTTTGGGAGTTTAATCAAGTTAATTATTTCTCAAGTGTTTAGTTGGACTTTTCCTTTTTGAAATAACCAAACCATTCAATTTCTTAATCAAATATCATCTTTTGATTATGTAGTTGGTATAGATGCGCTTATGAACATTGTACCATATCTGAATGATATTCGTGCCGTATTATGTTTCTTTGGCATTGTGCAGTCACTTTGTGAAACAGCTGCTAATCCTTGACTTTCATGATTTGGATTCCAGGTTTTGAGCGTGATGAGAGTCTTGGAATTTGGAGAACAAGGAGATTCATGTCTTGGCTTGGAAGTTTTTGAATTGATGCAGGCTTGAAAACAGCACCTTGGTAAGATTTTAGCAATATTGGCATTAGAACCAACATATCCAAACTTGTGCATTTCTTCTCTTTTGAATTTCCCTTATAGAAACTTGTAGTAACATTTGAAAACTTGTGCAAACTTTCAGTGCATTGTTCTCATATGTACCTTCTAACCACCCATGTTCATTTTCATGTACACTTTCGGAGAAGCTTGGCATGAAAGACAGCTTGGGCATGGCATAATCATGGATGAAGGAAAGTGGCTGAAAGCTTCTTGGATTGATGGAGACTTGGTGAAGGTCCTAGCAAAACAAAGAAGCTACCTTGGAGCTTGGTGATACTCATGTTTTGGTAAGAGTCTAAATACTTCCATTACCATATTCTTCCTTCCACTTAGCTTCTGACTTCTTTAATGTTCTTCACATATAGGGCTTTTGAACAATTTTGGAGGTGGTCCTGGTGATGATTGAAGGATATCATCTTTGGAGTGGTTAGTATCTGGTGGTAATATTTGAATATGGTGCAGATGGGATTAAACCAGACAGTACAACTTCTGACTTTGGTTTTGAAAGCATATAGGTGTGTTTCAATATTTGATATCATTTTGTTATTCCTAGAATACAAGTAACTTCTGAATTTGTGATGTGTGGATTTTTCATCTATGCCTTGAAACTACCTCAACCTCTACGCTACTGCTATGACTTTGATTTGTGGGGTTATGACGTATCCGTTTTTCTTTGTAGGATCATGTCTGAATTGGGTGGACCGTGAATTGAAGCAGTGGCTGGATGGATGATAAAGAACTCTAGTGATGAGGAGCTTGGTAGTGGTAACTTGGAATGAAGTTTGGAAGTTGCAAGTTGTGGGATCAGCTTGTATGTGTGTATCAGCTGGGATGTGTTTGCTTTTTACGCTGCGAATCAGCTCATGTGGATGGCTTGTAGCTTGGCTGGGCACCGTGAAATGTTGCAGCTTGATGCAATTTGGTCCTGAAATTTGTTGGTTGGGTGTATTATGCGTGATGACTTGGTAAAATGTGTCTTGTTACTTTCTCACTACTCATTCCATGACAAAAGCTGCTAGATTTGTGATTAGCATACTACCCTGTTTCTTCTTGTTAAGAGTCTTGAATGTGTTTGTTTTTGGTGTTGTGAATGTGCAAAATGATCTTATGCTGTTAGTTTCAAGTAGTTACGTTAAAGGGAATGTAAACTTGATTAATTTATGGTTTGCTGCAGGTTCCATGAATCATGGTTGGTGTGTTGACATTGGTGCGTGGCGTGACGGCAATGCTAGCTATTGTCTTGGCTTGCGTGAGATGTGGTGAGATGGTTTTGTCTCATTGAATTCAATTGGCAACTGACTCTTGAGGTTGATACTCACTTTCCAGCCGCCCTGCACCACTTTAATCCAACATTTGACAGGATTTAGTGCCGACCATTACGGCACAACCTTGATCGCAAGCCTGATGAGTTTAATGGTTAGGTAGGATAGTACTTTGATGAGTATCAAGTATTGCTTGGAGCAGAACATTCCTTTTATGAATTTGTCTTGGATTTAACTTTGTTTGGATCTTGGAGTTTTGGTAATATTTGGACAATGATGATTATTCTAGACTGTAATAATCTTGTCATGTATCATGATTTGGACTGCGAATTGAATCATGGCAAGTTGTTATTGCCATCTTAGTTGTATGCTGCGGCCTTTAACTTTATATCCTTGTTTTGTAAAAGCATGACTCCATGCAAATAGCACTTATTCAGTCTTCTGGCCCATAGCTTCCATTCAACTGGCCATGAATTATCTCTTAGGCTCCATCGCACTTTAAAATAAATTTTTAGTACAATTTAAAGGGTGTACTACAACCATGGCTTAGAAAAACTTGAACGTGATGTGAAGCAACAACTCCTAAAAATGCGTTATACCAATAGCCTTGCTCAAATTATTCAAGCTCATGATTCCAAAAATAATTCACACACGGCTAAAAGAAATAAGATCAATGTCCATGACGAACCATCCATGTCTAGAACATAACTTGTATTGTGGCTTTTGAACTTATGAGAATGAAATTAACTTAATCATATTTAATCAAGACATTGGAGATAACATGAAAATTGAATCATCACTACCATTTCTTGATATAATCTTCGGATAAGACCTTGGCCTGAATCGTGCATTTGGATTGCACAGTGAATATGCTATTCAATATGCTAATGTTTGGCCAAATCATCCACCAATTTGAATCACTCCAAGCTAGGAAGAATGGCCACTCCTTATCTTATTTTAACCATACAGCCTCAGTGTCACACTTGGAATATGGTTAAAAATCATTTTGAGATATATGATCATAGTTCAAAACTTCAAGCTTTCTCAAGCCTAGTCTTGAGGAAATGCATCCTAACCATTGTATTTGATCAACTAGAATCACCTTGGGCAATATCCTTAAATCAACTTGAAACCGTATCTTGACTAATTGGTCATGAGAATGAGGATACATCTCACACTTGCAAGAGCCTCTAATTACAACGAGTACAAACCAAATATCCATAGCCTAAACCATATGATGATCTTGAGAGAAGTCTATGAAGCAACATGTTTCTTATAAGAAAAATGATAAGGTAGGACAAATTTGGGGTATGACAGATGCCCCTATCTAATTGTCTTGAACCCGAGAGAATGAACTGCTGCATGGCGTTCATTTTTAGGGTGGAAGTAAATTAGATATAAAAAGGACCCCAAAATTTGTCTGCCAAAAGGTAATGTATTATGGCGTACGAACTGGTAGGCTGGGTCCCGAATGAACACAAATCACTCGAATTTCTTTGGATCATTGAAGCAGTACCTTATCCGTTAAGGTTCCTCAACGATACCAAAGCAGTATCTTTAGAAGCTGAAGATTCTTTGAAGCAGTACCTTATCCGTTAAGGTTCCTCAATAATACCAAAGCAGTATCTTTAGAAGCTGAATATTCTCTGGAGCATTGAAGCAGTACCTTATCCGTTAAGGTTCCTCAACGATACCAAAGCAGTATCTTTAGAAGCTGAAGATTCTCTGGAGCATTGAAGCAGTACCTTATCCGTTAAGGTTCCTCAATAATACCAAAGCAGTATCTTTAGAAGCTGAAGATTCTCTGGAGCATTGAAGCAGTACCTTATCCGTTAAGGTTCCTCAATAATACCAAAGCAGTATCTTTAGAAGCTGAAGATTCTCTGGAGCATTGAAGCAGTACCTTATCCGTTAAGGTTCCTCAATAATACCAAAGCAGTATCTTTAGAAGCTGAAGATTCTCTGGAGCATTGAAGTAGTACCTTATTCGTTAAGGTTCCACAACGATACCAAAGCAGTATCTTTAGAAGCTGAAGATTCTCTGGAGCATTGAAGCAGTACCTTATCCGTTAAGGTTCCTCAACGATACCAAAGCAGTATCTTTAGAAGCTGAAGATTCTCTGGAGCATTGAAGCAGTACCTTATCCGTTAAGGTTCCTCAATAATACCAAAGCAGTATCTTTAGAAGCTGAAGATTCTCTGGAGCATTGAAGCAGTACCTTATCCGTTAAGGTTCCTCAATAATACCAAAGCAGTATCTTTGGAAGCTGAAGACTCTCTGGAGCATTGAAGCAGTACCTTATCCGTTAAGGTTCCTCAATGATACCGAAGCAGTATCTCTAGAAGCTGAAGATTCTCTGGAGCATTGAAGCAGTACCTTATCCGTTAAGGTTCCTCAATAATACCAAAGCAGTATCTTTGAAGTAAGCAGACGATTCTCTGGGTCGTCGAAGCAGTCCCTTATCCATTAAGGTTCCTCGATGATACCAAAGCAGTATCTCTGAAAGGCAGACGATTCTCTGGGTCGTCGAAGCAGTCCCTTATCCATTAAGGTTCCTCAATGATACCAAAGCTGCGGTAAACTTGTTGAAGGATGGTCGAGCAAGATTCCTGTCAGAGGAAATGTGTTGGCTCTGCAGGGGAAGACTCACAAGAAACTTTCTAGGATATCCTCTGCTTGGGGAGTAAGAATAACAATAGCTGTTGGGGATTGTCATTATTAATTTCCTGGTTGAAGAATGACTTGCTGGGGAATATAATTCCTTGAGTATGTGTGGGGTATCTTTTGAAGAGTACCACCGACTTTGATGGAGGATTGGCCAAGATGCTTGTGAACTGATCCTGGATCCTGTTATGCTATGTTGCTGGGGATGGACATGCCATGCACTACATGATGCACTGAAACATATACTAAAATGCAACTGCTATGGGATCTAATGCTCATACGAATGCACAAGACTAATATGCTAATGCCAGATATGATTATGATTCTAGCATGCCATGCATATGACAATGCAAATGATCGGGCGTGCTGGGGATAAGTTTCCTTGTCGAGGGTAGCACCAGGGATTAGATTTGGGAATGGCCAAGTGAAATTGGTCTTTAGGTTAATTGCCAAATGAAATTGGACTTTAGGTTGATTGCCAAATGAAATTGGACTTTAGGTTGATTGCCAAATGAAATTGGACTTTAGGTCAAACTTCCAGACTAAAACTGGATTGGAGGATAGATTACCAGATGAGAACTAGTGTTTAAACTTTTGTTTGTCAGACGAGAACCGACTTTTGGATAGTCTACCAGACGAGAACTGGTGAGAAAGAGGTATTCGCCAGACGAGAACTGGACCTTGAATTGGTTTGTCAGACGAGAACTGGGCCTTTAAATGGTTTGCCAGGCGGGAACTGGACCTTGAAATGTTTTGCCAGTCGGGAACTGGACCTTAGAAGGTTTGCCAGGCGGGAACTGGACTTTAAATGATTTGCCAGTCGGGAACTGGACCTTTAAATGGTTTGCCATGCGGGAACTGGACCTTGAAATGTTTTCCAGACGGGAATTGGACCTTGAAATGTTTGTCAGGCGGGAACTGATATGTATTTTTTCGCAAGTGTACGAACGCGTCAGAGTAATATAAAAGATTATCGTATCCACAGAGACCAAGTGTCAATCTATCGCTATCTATTGTTAAGGTGTGTATCTAAGGTGATTGAAAATAGTAGTTTTGAAGAGTGCACGGTAGTAAATAAAGTAATTAAAATTAATTGATAAAGACAGGTTCGAATGCAATTCACACAACCAATTGATAATCCAAGTACTTGCTAATAGACCTACTTACGGGCAATGTTTTCTACTTTGAAAAGAACTAATTTGACAGGAACTGTCGCTTTCGCGTACTCAGAACCGAGTTGTACCCCCTAATCAAACCCTCTTATTGTCACGGATAAAAAGGCGCGCATTGCGTTAGAGTAGTAAACCTATTTTTAAGAAATATAGTATCTTGACCAAGTTGAAAAGTATTTTAACCTGGATTTTCTAAAAAAAAAGAGGTTCTTACGAACCAGACTTTAAACTTCTTAACGCGTCCGAAAATGGTTTTAAAATCTCTGTTCCTTTTAAATTAAAAACTCCTAATAAACTAAACAAAGCGCTTTCGCTGTTTTTGAAATAGTTTAAAAACAATTAAGTTTAGATAGGCGTTGGACGGCTTTCGATCTTACCCAACAGAATTTAAGAACAGGAAAACTTATATTGAAAGTTAAAATAGCCCTTAGTTTGAGACATGGCCACGTCATGGAAGACCCTGTGGCGGCCGCCAGAGTGGATGCCACAAGTGCAAAATGCTGATTTTCTCTATTTTAGCTCATTTCGGCTCCTTTTTCGCTCCTTTTCTCGTTCGGAGCTCCTATTAGACTAAAAACCTGAAAACAAAGAAAAACATAATAATAACATAATAAAATGACATTAAAAGACTAAGAATGCATGTGAAATCGGAGTCAAAAATACGGTGAAATTCAGTGTCATCAAATTCTCCCACACTTAGACCTTTGCTTGTCCTCAAGCAAAACATTTAAAGCTCAAAGTAAGAAAACTAGTGCTGACACGTGATTCGGGCAAAAAGGGCTTCTAAGTTCAAGTCAGGATGCAGTGACAGGTACTAAGCGAACCAAGGGTATCGTAATGACACTTATCCGCAGAGGCGGACATAAACTTCATTCTTATATTAGCCAACCGTATCATCCCACAATAACTAGGCCTACCTCTTCATCTCTTTTTGGGTCCTTTTCATTCAGGCGCAATCACATTAAGCCCTTTATCCGTACATGTTTCATAGTAGAGTGACCTGTTAGTGATTCTGATCCAAAACATAGGGTTTCTGGCACATAAGACTGTGTAAACCCTTTTATTTAACCCAAATGCAGTTGTGGGGGATCGGATCGTAATCCGCCCTACCGAGTTCAGCGCCAGATACCTCTGAACCAACTAACAATGGGTGAGCTAAAATTATATATATATATATATATATATATATATATATATATATATATATTAATATGTGTGGCAACAATTCAACTTTTTGGTTTAAACGACCTTGTGAGGGTCATGTATCCGGAGTTTGCCTTTTTCTTTATTTAATTTACTAGATCATTCACTTATGTTCATCAGTCCCCTACGTAGAACATGCTTAGGCCGGAGCTGACTGCTGAAATAAACTACTTAGGAAAAATTTGGAAATGATAATTAAGGCCATGGTACATGGGGTTTTGGAATGATTCCTATATTCGTGAAGTCTACGGTGCTAAAACGATACTAATGTTTCAAAAAGTTCACCTAAGTCACCACATCCTAATCCAAACCTGTCTTAAAGCCCAAAAAACGTGTAGAACAACAATGTTTTCTTTTTGCAAAAAATTTTTTTGTAGGGCTAAAGAAATGGGGAAAAATGAGGGTGCACTAGGGATACACTGTACTGGTGACTTGTCAGACTCATGCATTTTCTAGAAAAAAAGACATAGACAAAAACAAGAAATAAACAACTAACTAAAAATGGAAATAGAAAGCAATAAAATCCCCTCCCACACTTAAATCGAACATTGTCCCCAATGTTTCGAAATAAGATAAGGAGAGTAACCTGTAAAACTACTGATGTGGACCACTGGTGCCCTCGTCGTCCTGCTGGGAATGCCTGGAGTGGACAAAGTAACGCTCTCTCTGGGGGTCATTCCTGAAAGTCACATGCATGTCGTCAAAATTCTGCATTCTGCACAGAGTTAGGAAGAAGGTCCTGTAAAACACAAACATTTCAAACATTAGTCCTGACAAAATATAACAAGAAATAAAATAAAACAAAATGTAGAAAAAGTAAATAAGGTAAGAAAATCATGGGTTGCCTCCCATGCAGCGCTTGTTTAACGTCGTTAGCTTGACGACTGGAACTTATACATCTCTTGTCGGGATTGGTGGATCACTTAGAGTGTGGCTGGAGTAGGTTGTTGGAATGTCTCCTCCTTCGTAGAGCTTCAGTCTTTGTCCATTGACGATGAATGGTTTACATGTCTCGTTTTTTATTTCAACAGCTCCAGACCTCAGAATTTTTGATACTTTGAAGGGGCCAGTCCATCTTGAACGGAGCTTTCCTGGGAAGAGCCGTAGCCTAGAATTGAACAGGAGAACAGGGTCGCCTAAGTTGAAGTCTTTTCTTACGATTCTTTTGTCGTGCCAAGCTTTTGTTCTTTCTTTGTATATTATGGCATTCTCGTAGGCTTGCTGTCTGAGTTCTTCCAATTTGTGGATGTCAAGGATACGTTTCTCACCAGCAGTTAGGTAATCCAAATTCAAAGTTTTAATGGCCCAATAGGCCTTATGCTCTAACTCAAAAGGTAAATGACAAGATTTTCCATAGACTAGTTGGTAGGGGGTTGTTCCTATAGGGGTTTTGAAAGCGGTTCTGTAGGCCCATAAAGCCTCTTGAAGCTTTTACGACCAATCTTTTCTGGATACAGAGACAGTTTTTTCTAAAATTTGTTTAATCTCCCTATTAGATACTTCCACTTGGCCACTAGTCTGTGGGTGATATGGTGTTGCTACTCTATGCTTAACTCCATACTTGCTTAAAAGCTTATCAAATATTCTTGATATGAAGTGAGATCCTCCATCACTTATAACTAAACGGGGTGTTCCAAATCTAGGGAATATATAATTTTTAAATAATTTAATCACTACTCTAGTGTCGTTTGTGGGTGCAGCTATCGCTTCAATCCATTTAGACACGTAGTCTACTGCAACTAAGATATACTTGTTTCCTAAAGATGGTGGGAATGGTCCCATGAAATCTATACCCCATACGTCGAAGAGTTCTACTTCTTGGATGTTTTTTAAAGGCATTTCGCCGCGTCTTGAAATATTTCCTGTGCGTTGGCATCTATCACATTTGACAATGTAAGCATGGACATCACGCCACATGGTAGGCCAGAATAGGCCAGCTTGAAGAATCTTGGCGTAGGTCTTAGAGGTGCTTGCATGTCCACCATAAGGCGCAGAGTGACAATGCTGAATTATACTTTCTACCTCGTCTTCTGGAACGCAACGGCGGAAAATGCCATCTTTACCTCTCTTAAAAAGAAGTGGCTCGTCCCAATAGAAGTTTCTAACATCACTTAAGAACTTCTTCTTCTTGTGGTAATCGAGATCAGGGGGTATGATATCAGCAGCTAGGTAATTAACAAAATCAGCGTACCAGGGCACGTTACTTATAGCTAAGGATTTTTGGAAGTGCTCATGAGGGTCTGGTTTTTTATCTTCAATGGTTTCCAACTGGGCTATCAGTCTATCATCGGCAAAATCACCATTTATGGGTACTAATTCAGGATTCAGGTATTCTAGCCTAGATAGGTGATCGGCTACTACATTTTCTGTGCCTTTTTTATCTCGGATATCTAAGTCGAACTCTTGTAGCAACAAAATCCATCGAAGTAACCTGGGTTTAGCATCTTTTTTACTTAGTAGGTAACGGATGGCAGCATGATCGGTGTAAACTATAATTTTGGCTCCTACTAGATATGATCTAAATTTGTCTATAGCGAAAACTACCGCTAGGAGTTCTTTCTCGGTTGTTGCGTAATTGAGCTGGGCGGCGTCTAGGGTTCTACTGGCATAATATATTACATGTAATCTTTTATCTTTTCTCTGACCTAGAACGGCTCCTACAGCATAATCATTGGCGTCACACATTATCTCAAACGGTTCAGACCAATCAGGGGGTTTCATAATGGGTGCTGAAATCAATGCTTGCTTCAAAAGGTTGAATGCTTCATTGCATTTTTCATCAAAGATGAATTCATCATCTTTCATTAACAGGCCAGTTAAAGGTTTTGTTATTTTGGAGAAGTCCTTGATGAAACGGCGGTAGAATCCAGCGTGTCCAAGGAAGCTTCTAACTTCCCTGATAGTCTTGGGTGGTTTTAGGTTCTCTATAACTTTTATTTTTGCTTTATCTACCTCTATACCTCTTTCGGAGATTATATGTCCTAAAACAATTCCTTCAGTCACCATGAAATGGCATTTTTCCCAATTCAGTACAAGGTTCACCTCCACACATCTTTCCAGGATTTTCTCGAGGTTGATAAGACAATTTTGGAAATCAAAACCGCAAACCGAGAAATTATCCATAAATACTTCCATGATTCCATCTAGATAATCTGCAAAGATTGACATCATGCAACGTTGGAAAGTAGCAGGGGCATTACAGAGTCCAAAAGGCATTCGTCTGTAGGCAAAAGTTCCAAAAGGGCATGTAAAGGTAGTTTTTTCTTGATCTTCTGGATGTATAGGTATTTGGAAGAATCCCGAATACCCGTCTAGATAGCAGAAGTAAGAATGTCCGGCAAGACGTTCTAACATCTGGTCTATGAACGGTAAAGGGAAATGATCCTTCCTAGTTGCTTTATTTAACTTTCTATAGTCTATGCACATACGCCAACCTCCTTCTATCCGCTTTGCTATTTGTTCACCTTTCTCATTTTGCACAACTGCGATGCCTCCCTTCTTGGGTACCACATGCACAGGGCTCACCCACTTACTGTCCGAGATCTGATATATTATACCTGCTTCTAGCAACTTCAGAACTTCCTTCTTGACAACATCACTCAGTATAGGGTTTATCCTTCTCTGGTGTTCTCTGGAAGGTTTTGAATCTACTTCGAGCGAAATCTGATGCATGCATATGGATGGACTTATACCTTTTAGATCAGAGATATTATATCCTAAGGCTGAGGGATATCTTCGTAAAATGTCCAAGAGTTTATCTGTTTCTTTTTGTCTCAAGGCAGCACTAACTATAACTGGACGATTCATTTCTTCATCAAGAAACTCATATCTCAGGTTCTTAGGCAGTTCCTTAAGTTCCAAGGCTGGTTTAATAGGGCAAGGCATAGGATCTGGGGTAAGGGATAAACATTCGTAAAGGTTATCATCGATGTAGGGTTTCTTATAATTGTCATCTTCCAAAATAAGAGTTGATGGCAGCTTAATTGTTTCAATGACTTCTTCTTGCTCTAACTCCCTAACACATTCATCAATGATATCTATCGCATAACACGCGTCTCCTATCACAAGTGCCATAAGAAATTTTGAAAGTATAAATTCTATCTTCTCGTTCCCTACCTCGAAGGTTAGCTTCCCCTTTTTGACATCTATTATGGCTCCAGCAGTCGATAAGAATGGTCTACCTAGAAGAATTGGTATGTCATCATCTTCTTTAATGTCCATGACAACAAAATCAGTAGGGATAAACAGCTGACCTATCCTAACAGGGACGTCTTCAAGTATGCCTATCGGATATTTAACAGATCTATCGGCTAATTGAAGTGACATCTTGGTAGGTTGCAACTCTCCTAAGTTTAACCTTTCGCAAACCGCTAAGGGCATTAAGCTCACACTAGCTCCTAAATCTAGAAAAGCTTTTTCGAAGACATGACTCCCCAAAATACAAGGAATGGAAAAGTTTCCAGGATCTTTATCCTTTTTTGCTAATTTATTTTCGGTAATAGAATTACATTCCAAGGGTTTCGGATCATCAAGTCTACGTTTATTGGTAAGGATGTCTTTGAGAAACTTTGCGTAGGATGGTATTTGGGTAATGGCTTCTGTGAACGGGATTTCTACGTGAAGTTTTTCTATAACTTTAATGAATTTCTGATACTGATTATTGATCAAGGTTTGTTTAAGTCTTTGCGGATATGGTATTGGTGGTTTGTATGGCGGGGGTGGTATATAGGTTTTGTCTTTGGGTTCTTCTCCTTTTTCTTGACTTTCCTGGTTTACAGATTCCTCTGGTTTCTTCTTTTTATCTGGGATGTTGTCATCTTCCTTAGAAGTTTTAGGATCACTCAACCTTGGGTTACAAGGTTCATCATAAGCGGTCCCACTTCGTAGGGTAATGGCATTTGCTTGTCCTTTCGGGTTTTGTTGAGGTTGTCCAGGGAATTGTCCTCCAGGTGTGGTCTGAGGGGCTTGGTTTAAAGCTACCTGTGAGATTTGGGTTTCAAGCATCTTATTGTGAGTGATTATTTGGTCAACCTTGGTTCCTAACTGGGTAATTAGTTCATTAACATGAACGTTTTGGTTCATGAACTCCTTGTTTTGTTGGATTTGAGCAGCGACAAAATTATCCACGATTTTCTCAAGGCTCGGTTTTGGTGGTACAGGTTGCATAGGTTGATTTGATGTTGGGGCTTGATAACTTGATTGTCTCGGAGGGGCAGTATTTTGGATAGGGTTATTATTCTTATAGGAAAAATTTGGGTGATTCCTCCATCCAGGGTTATAGGTATTTGAAAATGGGTTCCCTTGGGTGTAGTTCACTTGTTCAGAGCTGGTCTCGTTTAACAGACTGCATTCTGCGGATTGGTGTCCTTTCGTCCCACATATCTCACAATCTGACGAAACTGCGGCTGCAGTATTCGGGGTTGTACACATATGCTCAACTTTTAGGGCTAATGCGTCCATTTTAGCTTGCATCATGTCTATAGAGCTTAACTCATGTATTCCTCCTTGGGCTTCCTTCTTTTCCACTGTCGCTCGTTCTACTCCCCATGATTGATGGTTTTGGGCCATATCTTCGATAAGGGCACTAGCTTCAGGGTAAGGTTTGTTCATCAGTGCGCCACCTGCGGTGACGTCGATGGTCATCTTAGTGTTATAATGAAGTCCATTATAGAAGGTTTGAATGATTAACCAATTTTCTAAACCATGATGTGGGCATGCTCTTAACAGCTCTTTATATCTCTCCCAGGCTTCGAACAACGATTCTCCTTGGTTTTGGGTAAATCTAGTTATTTGGTTTCGAAGAACAGCGGTCTTACTCGGGGGAAAATATCTGGCAAGGAATACTTTTCTAAGGTCTTCCCAACTTGTTATGGAATTTGGTGGAAGGGAATCTAACCAAGATAGGGCCTTATCTCTGAGGGAAAAAGGAAATAATCTTAAGCGAATCGCCTCAGGAGGGGCTCCATTGGTTTTAAAGGTGTCTGCTAGTTGGAGAAAGTTTTTCAAATGTTGGTTTGGGTTCTCTATAGCAAGACCTGCGAATTGTCTCTGCTGTACTAACTGCAGCAGGGATGGTTTAAGTTCAAAATTGTTAGCTGGTATGGCTGGATTTACTATACTAGAACTAGGTTCCTCGTTGGATGGTTGGGCGAAATCCTTAAGAGGTCTTTGATTTTGATCTTCGGCCATAGCTTTCCTAAGTTTACGAAAATATAAACGTGCGCGAGCGTAACGTTCTGGTTCAGCTAGAGGGTCTACTAAACTTCTGGTACTACGAGTTTTTCGCATTGACCGGCGGGTAACTTCCTTAGTCTAAACGGTATAACAACAGGGTACGAAATTTGACGAAATTGGTCCCCGGCAACGGGGCCAAAAACTTGATGCGTATTTTTTCGCAAGTGTACGAACGCGTCAGAGTAATATAAAAGATTATCATATCCACAGAGACCAAGTGTCAATCTATCGCTATCTATTGTTAAGGTGTGTATCTAAGGTGATTGAAAATAGTAGTTTTGAAGAGTGCACGGTAGTAAATAAAGTAATTAAAATTAATTGATAAAGACAGGTTCGAATGCAATTCACACAACCAATTGATAATCCAAGTACTTGCTAATAGACCTACTTACGGGCAATGTTTTCTACTTTGAAAAGAACTAATTTGACAGGAACTGTCGCTTTCGCGTACTCAGAACCGAGTTGTACCCCCTAATCAAACCCTCTTATTGTCACGGATAAAAAGGCGCGCATTGCGTTAGAGTAGTAAACCTATTTTTAAGAAATATAGTATCTTGACCAAGTTGAAAAGTATTTTAACCTGGATTTTCTAAAAAAAAAGAGGTTCTTACGAACCAGACTTTAAACTTCTTAACGCGTCCGAAAATGGTTTTAAAATCTCTGTTCCTTTTAAATTAAAAACTCCTAATAAACTAAACAAAGCGCTTTCGCTGTTTTTGAAATAGTTTAAAAACAATTAATTTTTGATAGGCGTTGGACGGCTTTCGATCTTACCCAACGGAATTTAAGAACAGGAAAACTTATATTGAAAGTTAAAATAGCCCTTAAGTGTTTCCACTAACAATTGTACAGATTATCGGTTCGGTTATGATCTTCACATTCTAACCTTTATAAAATTAGCCAGACATGGTAAAGTAAAAGTTCATTTTTAGATTTTTCATAAAAAAGGTATTTAAGTGCGAGTGCGGAAAGTAAATGAAAGTAGTACGAGTGCGGAAAGTAAATGAAAGTAAAGCAGTGCGGAAAATAAATGAAATTAAAAGACAGTGCAAGAAATAAAGTTGACAAAAGGTAAAGTAATAAAAACCTGCTCCAATCGGAGTGGTTGAATAAAATGCGAACTGAAAGTAAAATGGCGGCAGGATTAACTTCCTTCCAGAGTGCTCCAAGACTCAATCTCACAGGCTCTTACAGACTCGATCTCTCGAATGTAGTAACACCTCGATGTGAAGCGATTACCACTATTACACTGATATATGCTTATGAACAACTAAGCTTGGATGAAGAAAAACAAAAATCTAAAGTCCTATTTATAGGCAAGGAAACATGTGGAAAAGACAAGGATGCCCCTAGCATTTGAATTTGGGCGGGAACTTGTTTTGCTCTTGTGGCGCCCGCCACAACACCATGGCGCCCGCCATGAGTGTAAAATTGCTTGGGCAGTTGGAGATCGTGGGGAAAAATAGTTGGGAGGAGTTTGAGACATGGCCACGTCATGGAAGACCCTGTGGCGGCCGCCAGAGTGGATGCCACAAGTGCAAAATGCTGATTTTCTCTATTTTAGCTCATTTCGGCTCCTTTTTCGCTCCTTTTCTCGCTCGGGGCTCCGATTAGACTAAAAACCTGAAAACAAAGAAAAACATAATAATAACATAATAAAATGACATTAAAAGACTAAGAATGCATGCGAAATCAGAGTCAAAAATACGGTGAAATTCAGTGTCATCAGGAACTGGACCTTAAAAGGTTTGCCAGGCGGGAACTGGACTTTAAATGATTTGCCAGGCGGGAACTGGACCTTAAAAGATTTGCCAGGCGGGAACTGGACTTTAAATGATTTGCTAGGCGGGAACTGGACCTTAAAAGATTTGCCAGGCGGGAACTGGACTTTAAAAGATTTGCCAGGCGGGAACTGGACCTTTAAAAGATTTGGAGGTGCCAACGAGTGTGGCCTTTTTGGTAGGTGCCAAGCTAAATTGGACTTTGGGTTGCCAAGCTAAGTTGGACTTTGGATATGTGCCAAATGAAATTGGACTTTGGATTGCCAAGCTAAGTTGGACTTTGGTGCCAAGTCTTGCGGTACCAGGCTTTGATATGTCAAATCTTGTTGGAAGGTTAGGCTTGAGGAATGATATGATACACATGTCTATGCAATGAGCGAAGCGACATGACTAATGCATATGAGCGATGATATGAAAGGTTCCAAAGATGCCCCAAGATAAGGATAATGGATAGGTTCCTTCGCAGAAAGGTTCTTATCAGAAGGAAGGCAAAAGGTTAATTGGTGGGGTGATAGCATGATTCCCCGACACTCGTCTTGAACTCAAAGGTTACTTGATGAAGTTCGTTTGAGCAGATTGAAAGCAATGGAGAGATTTTCCCCTGTGTGGCTCATCTTTCCCCAGTCTGGGTCTATGAAGATTTTCTCCTTGACAGGAAGTTGGAAGCAACTGTAACATGAGATGAACTCGAGGTGGCTTGCCCCAGAATTCCAAGTCGTGAAAGGATTTGTCCTTGAAAGGAAAATTCAGAAGCAGATGTACCATGAGATGAACTCGAGATGGCCTGCCCCAGAATTCTAAGTCGTGAAAGGATTCGTCCTTGAAAGGAAGTTGGAAGCAGATGTACCATGAGATGAACTCGAGATGGCTTGCCCCAGAATTCCAAGTCGTGAAAGGATTCGTCCTTGAAAGGAAGTTGGAAGCAGATGTACCATGAGATGAACTCGAGATGGCTTGCCCCAAAATTCCAAGTCGTGAAAGGATTCTTCCTTGATTTACTGGCTCTTGGAGTATTTGGCTTCGAAGTACCCTTGAGGTAGCTTGCCCCAGAATGAGCGTTTGAGCGACTTAACTTGTGCTGATTGACCATTGGATGGGTTTTCCTTTAATCAAAAGAACCTCTGGGTGGCCTGCCCCTGGTTGGTGGATTCTTGAGATGATTTACTCTGATCAACCTCTTCTTGAATGATTTGCCCCATAATCAACTAATGCTTCGGGGACTTGCTTGAAACTGACTGATTCCGTAATCATCGGATGTCAATGCCCCTGTTCCATAGGGTTATGAGGTGTTGTTAGCTCAAATCAACTTTGTTGAATGATCAAGTTCTCTTTGATTGCTCCTCATTGGAATTTCCTTGATGTCAAACACTGTCTTGCGGTCAAAATTATTTGTTCACAAATGGTAATTTTAATGCGATGTTCATGCAAGTTTTGAAAATCAGTCGTCATTAGAATGATACGATAGTGTGTGACGGATGGACCCTTAGTCCAAACGTAATGCTTATTTAGCTGAGGTGAAAGATATAGCAAGAATATGACACCAATGCAAGTTATTAGCAAATTTGTAGGAGTCAGTTTACGCAACCTTGCTGTAGTATGCCTTCAGAATAAACCCCGCCTTAATTAGGTCTTTTGAGGGTTGTAACGTGGTCTGGTTCTCGGTTGTAGAAACAAAGGATATAAGGCTCAAAGTGTGTTTTGTACCCCACCCTTTCTTCGTGATGATCTCCAGTCCTACGTTCAGTTAATTCTGCCCATGTTGGTTTTCCAAAAGGGTTGACGGTGTAAGAGTGATGATTCAAGGGTTGCTCGAAATGGCAGTCACCTTATTTTGTTTCGATAGGTGTCAGCGACCCTTTGATTTTGATAGGGTGGCCACTGGATCTTATTTTGTTTTTCTGAGGATTTGAGGACCTCTTTTGCTTTTTTTTTATCCCTATCTTTTGCATGGACTGACTTTGCTTTTCGAGTCCATCAGGGTTGCCTTGATTTTTGCCTAAGTCTCCTTTGAGGTGCTCGACTTAGCAGGCTTTTGTTTTTATTTTCTTTTTGAGTCAGGCTTGTGACTGCCAAGTCATTGGTAATTGATGAACAACCATCATGCTTTTGGATTTTGCTTTTGTGAACTGAGTGTGTAATCAGGTTAACTGAACACTAACCTGCCCCAGGTTGAGTGTAAGGGTTTGAATATTCGAAGGAAACTGCTACTTCTAGGCTCGAAGTGGTTAACTAGGGATTAGCTCCTTATCTCTCCAGTATTTGGGGGTTTGAAACAATGCCTGTACATCCTTGGCGGGATTTTATCCGAAAGCATACCATCAGCAATTATGGGTATCTTGTTTTCATCATCCTCCCTCCAATACTTGCTAAACAACTTGGTAAAGAAAAAGGAAGAGAGGTATATAGATGAACATATTTTTTGATTTTTGATATAAGTGAGGAAAAATGAGCGAATGCGACGTGATTAGTTCAAAAAATGCATGATCACTTCATTAATATTACCATTCAGAATAAACAATGTCTGAAACAAGTAGCATTTAATCATAATTACAAATACGAATGATAAAAACAATGGTTGCCAGTATCTGAGGAAGTCTTCCTGTCTGAACCACTGGCCTTAGGGGATGCCTTCTGAATTCTTGGAACTCACTTGGGCGAGAAGCTGACGTGCACAACCAAGTTCCCTTCTGGAAATGATATGTACTTTTTGTCAATCAATTGTTGCACCTTGGCTTGGAAAGCTTTGCAGTCTTCAGTCGAATGCCCCATTGATCCAGCATGATATCCACAATGCGCATTGGGGTCATACCCAGGCGGGTATGGTTCTGGAAAATGCTTGATAGCTTTGGGCTCTACCAGTGAGTTTTGGACCAGATGCGGCAAAAGTTGGTTGTATGACATAGGAACTAGGTGAAGAGGAGAAGTCCTTCTTTCCAAGTTGTTTCGAGGCCTATGCTGATTCTGATGATGATTCTGAAATCCTCGACCACGGGTTCGCTGATTTGTACGAGAACTCATGGGTTTCTGGTATGACGCCCTATGATTGACAAGTTGCCCATAAGGATGATATGGCGCTAACAATGATAACTTCCTAGAAGCTGAGGGACCATAAAGTTTTGCTGGTGCACCTTGAGAATACTCAGCATTTACTATGACTGCATCAATTTCAGTATCCTCTTCCTCTTGGGGATTGCTGAAGGATCAGTCTCACCATCTTGGTTGCTCAAGACGTCTTGGACTTATTTAGCTTTGAGGTAACTCTCAATGCATTCTCCTACTATTATAAGGTCAGAGAAGCTTGAGAATGAACTGCCAGTCATTCTTCCAAGATAGGTGGCATGCAGACTGTCCAAGAACATGTTAATCAGTTCTTTGTCCAAGAGTGGTGGTTGTACCCTGGCTGCAAATTCTCTCCACCGTTGTGCGTAGGTCTTAATGGATTCACCGCTCTTCTGAGATAGACTTTGCAACTGCATGCGACTGGGAGCCATGTCCAAATTGTACTCATATTGCTTTAGGAAAGCATTGGACAAGTCTTTCCATGATTGGATACAGCTTCTTTCTAAATCCATGTACCAATTCAAAGACGCGCCACTCAAACTGTCTTGAAAGCAGTAAATCATCAACTTGTCATCGCGGACATGAGGAGTCATCTTTCGGCAGAACATCACCAAATGACGCTTTGGGCAACTGAGACCAGCGTACTTCTCGAACTTGGGTACTTCGAACTTCGGAGGAATTACCAAGTCTGGCACTAGGCACATATCAACAGCATCGAGTCCAGAAGTATCGCGCTCTTTCATAGCTTGAACTTTCTCTTCAAGGGCACAAAACCTTTTCTCCATGGAATCAGACATCGACATCATTTGAGACTGAGCAGGGATGTTCACTTGTGGAGTATGGTCACCAGGTAGATGATTATACAGTGGGTTAGTCGACACAACAAAACCTGATGGGGAGTCAAAATCCTTCATCCCAATATGTTGAAAACTATCCTCTGACATAGCCATCACAACTTTCAAAGTATCTATGCTCCTTTTTATCTCTGCTTGAACTTGCTTCAAATGCTTTGCGGCTACCACAGGTTCAATATGAGCGTCGGGAAATCAACTGGCAGGAAATGGACAGAGGATCGGATGAGTTTTGGTTGGAAGGGTATGCCGTGCAAATAAGATGCAAATGCAATGGTATGCAAACAAATGCAATGCAGGAAGATCCAGGATCCAGGATATCACGAGAATTTGCAAAACACCCTAACAGGTAGGCTTTATAAGGATAGTTCTATATTCTTTACCCATAAACCCACTCACGGGATAGCTCTTATGTTGATGGATATGGTTCCCAGGGTCTCGGACACTAATCGCATCAACACCATGCAACAGGCTAGCTGCATTACGACGAGGATGCGAAGAGGTTTATCCTGAGTATAGTCTTCATGCTAGGCCCACGAAAAGCGAGTCCTCGGAGACTAACACTAACGACCGCCAAGATGGAAACTGGTGCTAAGAGTGGTTCCCAGAGTCACGGACCCTTCATGAATCAAGTCGTGAGACAGGCTAGCTGCGTTACAACAAGATCTACGAAAAGATCTACTCTAGGGGAAGCTTTCATGCTAGGCACACAAGGAGCGGGTCCTTGGGGACTAACACTAATTACTTCCAAAATCTAAACTAGGTGTTCTCTCTTCTTTTTCCAAGACTCGGGTATAGAGCCTTACTTGTGATATCATCCCAAGGTCCGACGACAAGTATGATAAACAACATATAATAAAGAGAAAGCAATAAAAGCAAATAAGTAATAGGAGAAAACAAATAATAAGAGATTAAACAAGCGAATCTAACACTCTCGAATCGAGTCAAGTTAGGCTTGACTCTCTCTAGCATAGGGCAATGCATATCCCCAACAGAGTCGCCATCTGTCGTACCTCGAAAAATACAATCCTCGCGATGGACGCGGAAAAAACTGTTCGAAACAGAGTCGCCACCGAATTTTATTCATTCCAAGGAAGGAATAGGAAAATATCGATAAAACCTTTAAAAGGGATAAGAAAATGGTCATCGCAACCAAATTCGGGTTCGGGAGTCAGTTACGCAAAGGGAAGGTATTAGCACCCTCTACGTCCGTTGTACTCAACGAGAACCTCTTGATTCGATTTGGGAGAAATGTTAGCTTGGTTTGTTTGTTTTCTTCTAATGTAGTATTGCTTTCTAAGGGGAAATGGGTGGGTTTTTTTATTAGTGTGCTCGGCAAGGATTGAGAACCCTTGGGCCTACGTATTCCCTCGTGCAATGGGAAAGTCAGAGCATTCGTAGTTCGTGGGACTACGGTTGGTTTGTGTTTTTTAGGCGAACGAGAGTTTAATTCGCATTCTAACAGCTAAACGTTGGCTTGTCTGCTCGTCATAGGAGGCTGAAGCACTAGTTCATATGCGCGGAAGAATGGATTTAAACAATGTTCTTTTTTGTTGAAAGTTGTTGGAATTGGATTAAGTGTGTTGAGATTTGATTGAGAAAAGAGTTTGGATTTGCGTATGTATTTTTTAGGGTTTTGGTTACGTAGGAAGCGTTTAGTTTATTAATTTTTTTGAGCGAGAATGACGATTATTCGATAAACGAGACGTCGGCCTCGCAACCAATTAATCGGGGCATGACTGAAATGCTAGATCTCAATAACACCTTTTTCATTCTATTAATTATGAAATCCTATTTGTTGGACAATTAGCTTACTTGTCCATATAATTAGAGCGAGTGTTTTAGGAAGAAAGTTCGGGATAAACACAACCCAAAGCGTGCGCCTCAAGAGCATTCATCCAAGGGCCCAAGAGGTGCTAGACCTCAAGAGTCTACTACTTTCGTAGTTTGATTAAGAAAAAGATTTGATTTGATTAGGGTATTTTAATTAGACGTACTTAATCGAATTAGGGTTTGAAGTTGTTAAGATTTTGAAGAGAATTAAGTATTTTGATTGGGTTGAAAGTTTTTAGGTTTAGGGATGGAAGATCGAAACGATCACAACCCAAGGCGTGCGCCCTAAGAGCGGTCGTTCAAGACCCAAAGAGTGCTAGACTCTAAAAGCCCATTACTTTAAATGATTAATTATGAGATGCTTAGGAACTTTGACTTAAATATTTTATGAGAATATTTTAAATATTAAAGCGTTGATGATGATTTTAAGAAAGTGTTTTCTTGAAGGATTGAATGTTTTAATTGAGTTGATTGTCTTAAGTATGAGAGTTTAAGTGGATTAAGTTTTTTATAATGAAAGACGGAACGATCACAACCCAAGGCGTGCGCCCCAAGAGCGATCGTTCAAGAACCCAAGGAGTGCTAGACTCCAAAAGCCCACTACTTCCATAATTAAGAAAATAGATTTAGTAATATTAACCTAAGTATTTTATGATTTGATTTAAGAAAATATTTAGAGATTAAGTAAAATGGATTGTAATTTAACTCGATTTGAGAAGAATTACTAGAAATTCAGTTAGATTGAGAATTTTAATTTGAGAAAATATTGTATTTTTAAGGGTTAAATATTTTAAGTATTTTAAAATGATTAGGAATTATTAGATTATGATTCTCCTACCTAATTAAGGATTAATTATATTTTGATTAAGTAAATATTAATCGTTTTAAGTATTTTTTTAATAAATGAAAGACGGGATGAACACAACTCAAAGCGTGCGCCTCGAGAGCATTCATCCAAGGACCCAAGGAGTGCTAGACCCCAAGAGCCCACTACTTTCATAATTATTAAGAAAAGATTTGGTCATCTTAAGAAATTAACTAATTAATTAAGATTTAATGACGTAAAAAAAGTTATTTAAGTTTTGGATAAATCGAATTAGGGTAATTATAATTTAATCAGTATTAAGAAAATCATGTTAGAATAAGGTCATAATTACTTAATTAATATGATTACTTATCAATTAATCCTCTAACGAATAAATAAAATAAATAATATAAGAGTTATAATTTAGTGATAATGGTATAATTAATTACATAACTATTTTTCTTTCTTCAGCATTAGTCATATCAACTAGTCTTAGTATGTTTCAAACATGAGCCCAAATGGCCCTGTACCAAAGTCTACCCTCCTACCGACCCGAGTGGCCCAAATCCCTCAAACCCTACAGGTGAATCTAGCACCCACTAAATGTAATGATCAAGAAAAAAAAGAAATCCTAAATTACTGCAATGTGTCAGCCAGGCCTACTTGGGGAAGCGCATTTTGATGGAAAAATCAACGTATTAACGTCTACTTTAGTATCAGCTTCTAGTAGCAATAATGATAAAATTAAAGGCATGGTTTTGAAAATACATAAACACTTCGCCTCTCACGAAAACCTATTCATCTTTCTCTCTCAGATTCACTTTTGGTTTCTCTCTCACAGAATTCGCCTCCTCCCAAAATTCCCTTCGCTCTCACCCTCTCACCCTCTCGTTTCAAAATCTCTTTCTCGTTTTCTCTCCAAACCCAACCCTCTCTTCCTCAGTTCAGATTCACGCATTTCTCTATCTCACAAAACCTCTCGTCTCCGAGACACTTCCATCTCCGACCATATCTCTCTCTCATTCAAACTCTCGAGCGTCTCCTCTCTAAATTCAAACCCTTCTCTTTCACACATCATTTAAACACAATGATCAAATCATCTCAAAAACAAACCAAACCCTAAGTTTTCTTATGGAAATCACATATCGGATAGCAAATCAACAAACAATTGGAGAAAGCATTGAAACAAATCAACTCAAATCAACATGCGGTGAAATCGGAGTATGAAATGCGAAGGAAAAAAAAAGGTTTCAAGAGTATTTACCCAAATCGTGGTGTTTCGGTGGTTAGCTTCTCCAAATCGTGGTGCTCCGGTGGTGCTGATTTGAGATGCTTCAGAAACTTCAGGTATAGCGTCCTTGAATCTTCTTCTCTCTTTGTTTCGCTTTGCTGAAAACGTTGCGTTTCTATGAATGTGAGTCAGTGGTTAAGCTCACTATCTTAGAGTTTCAGTGTGAAACTCTAAGAAGTTTTTTAGGATTCGAGCTTTAGTAAGGGTTGGGATTGGTTTTAGCAGAGCTTCGCTAGGGTTTTTCTCCGTTGCCTCATGAATGAATAGTAACAAGTATTTATAGGCTCAGAAATATGAAATGAGGTACGTGTGAGGTGAAATTTTTGGGTACGTGTGAGAGAATATTTCCGTTAGAAAATGGAGAGGATTGCTGATTTCGTGGGATTTGAGTAACAGTGAATCATTCTTTGATTTTGTTTGTAGTGTGAGCTGTAATTCTTCTAGAATGTGTTTTTTGATTTTCATTGTGTGATATTTGTGTGTTCACGTGGCTTGAATTATCACGACTTTTACTACACTGCTCCTTATTTTTACCACTGTAAAGTTATTACTTTTGAAATTTTTCACTGCTCTTTGCCTTTCTGACGTGGCTTTAGTTGATTTAAGTTGACTCTTGATCTTTTGGAATGTTTGACTGGTTTCCTTGTGAACAACTTTTCATTAATTTTACTCTGTAGTGATTTTTTTGGCGATGTGGCTATTATTGACTTGATAATGAGCTCTGACTTTTACCTCTTGAATGAAATTGCTGCACTTTTATTGATTTTGATTTGAATTGACTTTGTGGATATCCTACTGTAAGCATCTTGACAATTCTTCTAATTTGCAATGATATAGGTTGTTATTCTGGGAGTAGCTGGATGTTATGCTGAAGTTTATGGTAACAGCTTGAACATAAGGATCAGGTTGGATTGGACAAGAGAATTCCTGATCTTGGATTTGCAAACTTCTTGGTAAGTTTTGGGAGTTTAATCAAGTTAATTATTTCTCAAGTGTTTAGTTGGACTTTTCCTTTTTGAAATAACCAAAGCATTCAATTTCTTGATCAAATATCATCTTTTGATTATGTAGTTGGTATAGATGCGCTTATGAACATTGTACCATATCTGAATGATATTCGTGCCGTATTATGTTTCTTTGGCATTGTGCAGTCACTTTGTGAAACAGCTGCTAATCCTTGACTTTCATGATTTGGATTCCAGGTTTTGAGCGTGATGAGAGTCTTGGAATTTGGAGAACAAGGAGATTCATGTCTTGGCTTTGAAGTTTTTGAATTGATGCAGGCTTGAAAACAGCACCTTGGTAAGATTTTAGCAATATTGGCATTAGAACCAACATATCCAAACTTGTGCATTTCTTCTCTTTTGAATTTCCCTTATAGAAACTTGTAGTAACATTTGAAAACTTGTGCAAACTTTCAGTGCATTGTTCTCATATGTACCTTCTAACCACCCATGTTCATTTTCATGTACACTTTCGGAGAAGCTTGGCATGAAAGACAGCTTGGGCATGGCATAATCATGGATGAAGGAAAGTGGCTGAAAGCTTCTTGGATAGATGGAGACTTGGTGAAGGTCCTAGCAAAACAAAGAAGCTACCTTGGAGCTTGGTGATACTCATGTTTTGGTAAGAGTCTAAATACTTCCATTACCATATTCTTCCTTCCACTTAGCTTCTGACTTCTTTAATGTTCTTCACATATAGGGCTTTTGAACAATTTTGGAGGTGGTCCTGGTGATGATTGAAGGATATCATCTTTGGAGTGGTTAGTATCTGGTGGTAATATTTGAATATGGTGCAGATGGGATTAAACCAGACAGGATAACTTCTGACTTTGGTTTTGAAAGCATATAGGTGTGTTTCAATATTTGATATCATTTTGTTATTCCTAGAATACAAGTAACTTCTGAATTTGTGATGTGTGGATTTTTCATCTATGCCTTGAAACTACCTCAACCTCTACGCTACTGCTATGACTTTGATTTGTGGGGTTATGACGTATCCGTTTTTCTTTGTAGGATCATGTCTGAATTGGGTGGACCGTGAATTAAAGCAGTGGCTGGATGGATGATAAAGAACTCTAGTGATGAGGAGCTTGGTAGTGGTAACTTGGAATGAAGTTTGGAAGTTGCAAGTTGTGGGATCAGCTTGTATGTGTGTATCAGCTGGGATGTGTTTGCTTTTTACGCTGCGAATCAGCTCATGTGGATGGCTTGTAGCTTGGCTGGGCACCGTGAAATGTTGCAGCTTGATGCAATTTGGTCCTGAAATTTGTTGGTTGGGTGTATTATGCGTGATGACTTGGTAAAGTGTGTCTTGTTACTTTCTCACTACTCATTCCATGACAAAAGCTGCTAGATTTGTGATTAGCATACTACCCTGTTTCTTCTTGTTAAGAGTCTTGAATGTGTTTGTTTTTGGTGTTGTGAATGTGCAAAATGATCTTATGCTGTTAGTTTCAAGTAGTTACGTTAAAGGGAATGTAAACTTGATTAATTTATGGTTTGCTGCAGGTTCCATGAATCATGGCTGGTGTGTTGACATTGGTGCGTGGCGTGACGGCAATGCTAGCTATTGTCTTGGCTTGCGTGAGATGTAGTGATATGGCTTTGTCTCATTGAATTCAATTGGCAACTGACTCTTGAGGTTGATACTCACTTTCCAGCCGCCCTGCACCACTTTAATCCAACATTTGACAGGATTTGGTGTCGACCATTACGGCGCAACCTTGATCGCAAGCCTGATGAGTTTAATGGTTAGGTAGGATAGTACTTTGATGAGTATCAAGTATTGCTTGGAGCAGAACATTCCTTTTATGAATTTGTCTTGGATTTAACTTTGTTTGGATCTTGGAGTTTTGGTAATATTTGGACAATGATGATTATTCTAGACTGTAATAATCTTGTCATGTATCATGATTTGGACTGCGAATTGAATGCGAATTGAATCATGGCAAGTTGTTATTGCCATCTTAGTTGTATGCTGCGGCCTTTAACTTTATATCCTTGTTTTGTAAAAGCATGATTCCATGCAAATATCACTTATTCAGTCTTCTGGCCCATAGCTTTCATTCAACTGGCCATGAATTATCTCTTAGGCTCCATCGCACTTTAAAATAAATTTTTAGTACAATTTAAAGGGTGTACTACAACCATGGCTTAGAAAAACTTGAACGTGATGTGAAGCAACCGCTCCTAAAAATGCGTTATACCAATAGCCTTGCTCAAATTATTCAAGCTCATGATTCCAAAAATAATTCACACACGGCTAAAAGAAATAAGATCAATGTCCATAACGAACCATCCATGTCTAGAACATAACTTGTATTGTGGCTTTTGAACTTATGAGAATGAAATCAACTTAATCATATTTAATCAAGACATTGGAGATAACATGAAAATTGAATCATCACTACTATTTCTTGACATAATCTTCGGATAAGACCTTGGCCTGAATCGTGCATTTGGATTGCATAGTGAATATGCTATTTAATATGCTAATGTTTGGCCAAATCATCCACCAATTTGAATCACTCCAAGCTAGGAAGAATGGCCACTCCTTATCTTATTTTAACCATACAGCCTCAGTGTCACACTTGGAATATGGTTAAAAATCATTTTGAGATATATGATCATAGTTCAAAACTTCAAGCTTTCTCAAGCCTAGTCTTGAGGAAATGCATCCTAACCATTGTATTTGATCAACTAGAATCACCTTGGGCAATATCCTTAAATCAACTTGAAACCGTATCTTGACTAATTGGTCATGAGAATGAGGATACATCTCACACTTGCAAGAGCCTCTAATTACAACGAGTACAAACCAAATATCCATAGCCTAAACCATATGATGATCTTGAGAGAAGTCTATGAAGCAACATGTTTCTTATAAGAAAAATGATAGGGTAGGACAAATTTGGGGTATGACACTAGGCCAAACTATACATCACCGATAATAGATTACATTCTCCAAGCAGAATTACCTCCTAGGATGAAGGTCCCAAAGTTTACTGAATTCTCAAGAGATACTACAGAATCTACTATCGAACACGTAGCCCGGTATATGATCGAGGCCAGAGAGATCGCAAATGACGAAAGTCTTAGGGTAAAGTATTTTCCAAGTTCTCTTACCAAATATGCTTTTACTTGGTTTACAACCCTACCCCCTAACTTAATCTGTAATTGGACCCAGTTAGAAAGTTTATTCCATGAACAATTCTATATGGGACAAACTAAGATTAGTTTGAAGGAATTGGCTAACATAAAACGAAAGTTTACTGAGCCAATAGACGATTACCTAAATAGGTTTCAATTACTTAAGGCCAGGTGCTTTACACAAGTGCCAAAGCATGAATTGGTCGAAATGGCCGCTGGTGGCCTTGATTGCTCTATTAGGAAGAAGCTGGATACCCAGTATCTGAGAGATATGGCCCAACTGGCTGATAGGGTTCGACAGTTAGAACGTCTGAAAGACGAAAAGGTTAAGTTCAATAAGGGTAAAAAGGTAGCCTATGTTGAATATAATGAGGATGTCGACGGTTTATACGACGAACCATTATATTTCGACGAGAGTGAGGTAGACATTGCTGAGTTAAAGCAAGGTCTTCCGTATGCTTGTAAAATGTTAACCCCTTTCTAACGGAAAAAATTCTGTCGAATCTGAGAAGAATGATAAGTTTCCAAAGAAAACATACACTTTCGATATCACCAAATGTGACGAAATTTTTGATTTGTTAGTAAAAGATGGGCAAATGATAGCGCCTTCTGGCGCTAAAATACAGCCTTTAGAGCAAAGAAAAAAGAGAGGATTTTGTAAGTACCATAATTTTCTGGGTCATAAAACTTCTCAGTGTTTTCTTTTCAGGGATTTGGTGCAAAATGCTATTCAGGAGGGCAGGCTGAAATTCGGGGAGAAGAGCAAAGGTCAAATGAAAATTGACTCCGACCCATTGCAAACAGCGGAGGCCCATTATGCTGAGCCAGAGGTACATATGGTTGAGGTTGCTGATGACTTCGACTGTTCAGTCAACATGGTGGAAATTACTGAAGATTTCGCCAACGATGCTGTGTTAGCCAAGGTTACTGAAGACCTTGACATTAATGTTGTGGAGAAACTCATGAGCGAGGCCGCTGATGGCTTCGACAAAGCCACTGAAGGCTTAAATGATGGGATCACTGAGAGTTCCAACATGATGCTGGTTACCAAAGAAACTGCTGAGAGTTTCGTTAAGATGGATAAGGTTGCTGAAGGCCTTGATGTAGAATTCTGTAATCTGAACCTTAGTGTTGATGTCGACATGGACATAAATATGGTCGAGATTACACAACATAAGACCATGGAGGTGGATGAAGCAAGCTGCCAAGAAGAGCGTAACAAAGTGGCGTATCCAAAACAAGATGAGACTATCATTGAATTCCTTCACCGCTGCTAAAAGAAGGGATCAGGTGTCATGCTATGCCCCAGGTGCAGTGCAATCTTTGACCAGAAAGTTGCTCATAATCTTGAGGGGGTTAGGAAGGCTAAAGAAAGAAGGGAGCAAAGAATGTCTCAGGGTCAAAGGAGTTTCGATCCTAGAAGGTCTTCGTCAAAACAAGTGGGTGGAAAGACACAATTCCCAGGGGCCAGACCAAACACCTTCAAACCAACAAGTAATGCGCCAGTCGGTAGCTGGTTGAAACCTGTCGAAGGAGAGAAAAAAGGTCAGAAAAAATGGTAGAAGTTTGATGTGAACAGAGGCTCTTCAATAGAGTATCGAAAAGAGTTTCAGACTTCCAATAGGTCGGCTTATGTCTCTGAAAACTATAAAGGGAAGAATCCGATGTCGTGATCTCAATGGAGGAGAGAGCAACGTAGAAGGAAGGCTCTCAGGGAGGCTCAGTCGAAGAACCGAGGAGAATCCAGTACTAATGTCCCTACTGATAATCTTGCAGGGAATCAAGTAAAGATCGTTGAAAGAATGCCCGTGGGGCAAAAGTTGTTTTCCTTTCAAGAGGACAAACATGAAAAGATAGTCGAAGATGATGAAGAAATGACAGATAACTTCGACTCCGAGTCTGACGCTTCTCTCAACATCATAGTTAATGTAGTGTCTGTAATGCCAAGGGAGTTCGACCAAATTACAGAAGTCGAAGATTTGGATGCTTGCACTGAAGCTGAGATGGCAGCACACAAGCCTGTGTGCTACTATATTATGAATAATGGGTGCGTTGAAGAGCATAACGCCTTTTTCGAGCGACCTACAGAGGCAATGAAGGGTCACCTAAAGCCCCTCTACATTACCGAAAAAATGGAGAACGTACCAATAAATAAAATATTGGTTGATTGTGGCGCAACAGTAAACTTGATGCCACATTTCTTACTGAACAAGATTGGCAAGTATGACACTGATACTAAGACACATAATATGGTTCTTTCAAACTACGAGGGAAAAGTTGGCTCTACACTGGGTGTGATACAATTGGACTTGACAGTTGGAAAATAACTAGGCCTACTGTCTTCATGGTAGTGGAAACAAATGCCAACTACAATCTGCTCTTGGGACGAGAGTGGATACATGGCATTGGTGCAGTGCCATATTCGATGCATCAACGAATCACCATATGGAGGCCAGATGGAATAGTCGAGAACATTGAAGCTGACCAGGGGTATTTCAAGGCACTAATAAATCATGTTTACAGACGTCAGTTCGACAAACATTTGGCTCACATTGCCCCTTGTGGCCCAGCAGATTTTGAGTTTGTCCCAGATGACGAAACATTTTGCTCACTGTACTTACATCTCGTCGATGGTTTCTGTTGGGATAAGGAGGTGCCAGGGGAAAGGCTTTCATACCTTGGCGAACCTGCAGTAGACCCTATAGGGTGGGGAAGTGAATTTAGTGATAATGACTGAGTTCGAAGCATTGAAAAGAATTTCGGCCTAAGTGGCTGAAACTAGACTACAAGCGGCTTTAGAAGTTGCTAATGAATACATGGCTGGCGAAGCCAATTCTGAATGTGGCCAAGAAGGTCCTGGTAAGGACTTTGACCCAGAGCCACCTGATAAGGTTCGGGGTGTAGAGCAAGGCCGGAGGCTTGACGCCATCTATGACAATGAGCCTTTGGGATTTGAAAAAGATCCGCTGGCAAATAATATTAAGATGCTAGTGCAGGATCCGTTAGAAGAAATCGACCTGGGTGAAGGGGCAACTAGAAGGCCAACATATGTCAGCGCTAATCTGGACCCACAACTCAAGGTCGAAGTTACCCAGTTGCTGCAGAAGTTTAAAGACTATTTCGCCTGGGACTACGATGAGATGCCTGGTTTGAGTAGAGAGTTGGTTGAACACACGTTGCCAATCAAGCCTGGGAAGAAGCCAATGAAATAGAATCCAAGACGGTTTGCCCCAAAACTTCTCTCGAAGATAAAGGGGGAGGTTGAAAGACTCCTTCGATGAAAATTCATCCGCACTGCCAGGTATATTGAATGGTTAGATAACATTGTGTCTGTTATTAAAAAGAATGGTTCCTTAAGAGTTTGCATAGACTTTAGAGATTTAAATTCTGCAACTCCTAAGGATGAGTATTCTATGCCTGTGGCAGAAATGCTAGTCGATTCCGCTGCAAGACATGAGTATCTTAGTATGTTACATGGGTAATCTGGTTATAACCAAATATTCATTACTGAGGATGATGTCCGTAAAACAGCTTTTCTTTGTCCGGGAGCCTTAGGCACCTACGAGTGGGTGGTAATGCCCTTTGGCCTAAAAAATGTTGGGCAACATATCAACAAGCAATGAACTCAATCTTCCATGATTATATAGAGACTTTCATGCAAATATATATCGATGATATTGTGGTTAAGTCTGTTTCAGGGAAGAGTCATTTAGACCATCTTCGACAGTCCTTTGAGCGGATGAGAAGGCATGGTCTCAAAATGAATCCTCTCAAATGTGCGTTTTGTGTGCAGGCAGGGGATTTTTTAGGCTTTGTGGTCCACAAAATGGGGATCGAGATAACCAGAATAAGACCAAAGCCATCATGGAGGCGAAAGCGCCATCAACAAAAAAGGAGTTGCAATCACTGCTGGGCAAGATTAATTTCTTGAGAAGATTCATATCGAACCTAAGCGGAAAAACGCAGGCCTTTTCACCATTACTTCGATCCAACAAAGATGGGTTTGACTGGGGGCAAGATCAGCAGGAAGCCTTCGACAAGATCAAGGAATCCTCCAATTCTTTCACCGCCTTGTAGGAATAGGAGTATGAGATTGTACATAACTGCGTCAGATAAAACTTTAGGGAGCATGTTGGCTCAAGAGGATGAGAATGGCGTCAAAAGGGCCATTTATTACCTTAGTAGAGTTTTAAATGATGCATAAACTAGGTATAGCATGATCGAAAAATTATGCTTATTCTTGTATTTTTCTTGTACAAAATTAAAGCAATATATAAAGCCAGTTGATGTTTATGTTTCGTCTCATTTTGATGTTATTAAACATATGTTGTCTAAACCTATCTTGCATAGTCGAATTAGTAAATGGGCACTAGCATTGACTGAGTACTCTTTGACGTATAAGCCTCTAAAGGCAGTTAAAGGACAAGTGGTAACAGACTTTATAGTCGACCACTCCATAAATGAAAGCACTTTGAATTACATCGAATTGGAACCTTGGAAGTTATACTTCGATGGCTCCAGCCACAAAAATGACACAGACGTAGGTGTGCTAATTATTTCTCCTGATAAAATTCCAACAAAATTCAAGTACAGGGTCGAAGGACTTTGTTCCAACAACGAGGCTGAGTATGAAGCCTTAATCGATGGACTTGAAGTTTTGTTAGAATTGGGGGCAACTCGAGTCGAAATAATGGGAGACTCAGAGTTGGTCATAAAACAAATTACAAAGGAGTACAAATGTGTTAAGGAAAATCTTATCATGTACTTCGTAATAGCTAACATACTACTAAAGAAATTCGAAGTGATAAGCATTCGACACATACCTCAGCTAGAGAATCAAGTGGCCAACGACTTGGCTCAGATTGCTTTTGGGTATAAGGTTTCGAAGGAAAATTTACAAGAGGCAATCGAAGCTAGAGGTAAAGTCGTATCTGTTGGATTATGCCCATCAGATCTAGAGGTAACGCAGCTTGGATACGCTGATGAAGAAAATTTTGAGATTTTTGCAATAGACGGCTTGGCGGACAAAGATTGGAGGAAACCTATAGTCGAATACTTGCAGAATCCAACAGCGTCCACAGAGCGAAAGGTCAGGTATCAAGCTCTAAGTTATGTCCTTCTAGGTAATGAGTTATTTAAAAAGACCCCTGAGGGAGTCTTACTTAAATGCCTTAGTGAATCAGAGGTGTATCTTGCCCTTTCGACTGTCCATAGTGGGGCATGTGGGGCACATCAAGTAGGCCATAAGATGAAGTGGCTATTGTTTCGACAAGGCATGTATTGGCCTACTATGCTAAAAGATTGCATTGAATTTGCTAAGGCCTGCCAGGAATGTCAAGTTCACGCTGGCATACAGCATATCCATGCAAGTGAGCTGTATTCCATAGTCAAACCATGGCCTTTTAGAGGTTGGGCTTTGGATTTAATCGGAGAGATTCGACCTGCATCCTCCAAGAATCAGAGATACATTTTGGTAGAAATTGACTACTTTACAAAGTGGATCGAAGCGATACCATTGCCAAATGTCAATCAAGAAGATGCGATTGAATTCATTCAAAAATACATCGTTTATAGGTTTGGAATCCCAGAAACGATCACGACAGATCAAGGACCAGTCTTTACTGGTCGAAATATGCAGGAGTATGCTAGAGAGATGAGTTTCAAACTCTTAACCTCTACACCTTATTATGCTCAGGCTAATGGTTAGGTCGAAGCGGCTAATAAAGTGGTGATTGGGTTGATCAAAAAACATGTGGGGAAAAGGCCCAGGAATTGGCATAAGACCTTGGATCAGATCCTGTGGGCATGTCGAACTTCTCCCAAAGAGGCAACTAACACTACTCCATTTCGACTAACCTTTGGTCATGATGCAGTTTTACCTGTTGAGATCTATCTCCAGTCGACAAGGATTCAGAGACATCATGAAATTCCTTCTGAGCGTTATTGGAATATGATGTTAGATGAGCTGGTAGATTTGGACGAAGAAAGACTTAAAGCTTTAGAACTTTTGAAGAGACAAAAGAAAATAGTAGAAAAGTCTTACAATAAAAAGGTTAAGGGTAAGACCTTTTTGCCTAGAGATTTAGTTTGGAAGGTAATCCTGCAATGGATCGAAAGGTCAGAGCCTTGGGTAAATGGTCCCCAAAATGGGAAGGTTCATTTCAAATTACGCAAGTATTTTCTAATGGAGCCTATGAAGTGGAAGAATTAAATGAGGATAAAAGAATCTTGAAAGTAAATGGCAAGTATTTGAAAAAATATAAACCAGCACTTCAAGAAGTTAAAATTGCTAAAGAGTAATTCAACGTAAAAAGGGCAAAGCCAATAATGGTATTCATGAATGCCAAAATGGCTTAAGAATCATTACAAATAAAAGCCTCAAAGGGTTATGGAGCATTATATAAAAAAGGAAAGAACTACAAAGAAATTAACAAGCTAAAAGGGGAGCTTCTCCTTCATCTTCAAGTACTTCGACTTCTGGAGATCAAGACGCCTTTCACACAAGGCCTTGTCAGATTTTAAATGTGCAACCTCCTTCTCCAGTTGTTGAGCTTTCTCAGCAAAAGTTATGGCATGTTCAAGCTCTTTCGACAAGCCAGAGTCATCAAAGCCAGGCAATTCAATGTTACGCTTTTTAGCCTTTGAGATCTTGGCTCGAAGTTTCTTGATCTTTCGTTCCCAGGAAGCAATACTTTCTTCATTGGAGGTGATTTCCTGCTTGTTCTTTTCTTTGGTTTCCTCCAATTCTGCTACCTTATTCTTAGAATCAGTGGCAGCGGTCCAAGCGGCAGCCTCACTTCCAGCTTTGGTTGAAATTGCATTTTCGATTTGAGGCAGGCGTTTTAGGTCACCATATACTTGGTCAATCATAGTGCCAAGCTCTAAAATAACGTTGGCAGATTCTGGAGAAATGGCATGGATGTCGACTTGTTGGAGGAGATTTTTCAAAGAGATATGAGTGACATCATCCATCTGTAAGAGTGTGAAAAGGTCACCCTTAAAGATCTTATTTTTTATCTTCAGAAGGATATTGTCCTCAGCTTTGCTTGAAGGCTGGTCCCCAGAGGCAGTCGAAGCACTAGGAGTTTTGTCAGATGAACTCCCTCGACGGCCAAGAAGGATCTTTATGTATTGTCGAGGTTTGCTAGTCTTCAAGGCATCCAGTTCCTTTTAAGAAAGTCTTGTTCCATACATAGTTGAGGTTGCCTTGCCCTCAGTTGCAGCAGTAGTTGTTGGGGTAGTAGTAGCTTCGACATGGGTTGGCTTATTGATAGGTTCTTTGTTGGCCTTCTCCTCTTTACCGTTGTCCTCTTCTTCTTCATCTTCGTCCATTTTGTCATCAGCATTTTCATCACTATGGCCATCAAGTTCAGACTGGTGCATTGTCTCATCATCATCTTCTTCCACCTCCTCCTCTCCTTCTGGGTTAGCATTGGCAGCCCTGACAGGTTCGTCTATGGGGGATCCCTCTTCATCGACCAAGGTTGTATCTTCATCCATGGCAGCTGCTCTTGGATTCTCTGTTTCAGGATTCTGCTGATCATCGTTGTCCTCATGGTCGGAGCCATCTGTTTGAGACTACTGGGTAGTAGTCTTTGCTGGCGAAGGGGGAGCTGTTTCAAAGCCAGGTTTGTTAATTTCACCTAGTGAACTCATTCCAGAGCCCAAGTCGGAAGTGGGATGGTATGTGGGCTCACCTTGGCTATTCAGGAGAGTGATTGGAGAAGGGGGATTATCCACCGGCGGCTTTGAGCCACTTGCATCAACCTGAATCAAGTCGAAGCAAATTAGAACAAAAGGAAACAAGGTAGATAAATTGACTCTTTAAAGAATAATATGACAAGTTGCCTTGACACCGTCAGCATCAGGGCTAGAGTTATTGCTTTCAGCATGATCTACGGCTGGTTTAGAGGCAGCTCTAGAAGAGGCTTCTGCAACTCTGCTCATAGTGGTGGTCTTTTTAGGGACTTTAGTCGTTTTAGGCTCAGATTGGCCACCAACAGCATTTGTTTCTTGGCTTGGTCTCTTCCTATTTTTGAGCTTCAGGTCTTCAGGAGGGGATTGGTCCTCATCCTCCGAATCAATGATAATTTGGGCAATGCCCCTCTTTGATTTCCTTTGAGGTGTCGGAGGTGGTTTGCGAGAAGCCTGAAATAATGAGAAGCATTAGGGGGAGAAAGAATAATCAACGTAAGGAAAAGGTGTGTGATGTACCTTGCTGCCTTCACCTTTGACTTCGACCAGTTGCTGAGGGGTGTTCTTTTTGGGTACAGCTGCCAAACAAATCTAGTTACCACAAGTCAGTAATGATAAAGTTCGAATAAAAGAACATAAAATCAAAGAATCCAAACCTTCATGTATTTCGGATTCGATGCGAACATCTTCGATACCGACATGAAGGTGTCCTTTGAAACTGTCTAGTGTATGCTTAGTCGGAACCACCCGCCGAGCCTTGGGTTTCGACTGCTGGCAAAGGATTTTTATAGAATCCCCACAAATGAATCAATCTGGAAATGGAGGGGCAAGAGCCACTCCAAAATCAGCAGATGGCAGCCGAGGAATCTTTAGGGGAAATAGTGCAAAAGCCGCTTCATAGTGTTTCTCAGGAGGAACGTATGAAGGGAGTTTCAAACTCTCCATTTTCTTTAAAAATTTCTCCTTCAGCGTAACTGCGGCTTCACGGACGGTTCGACTAATATCATCTGGTCGATAAACAGTTTCAAAGTACTTCTGGAAGGCTTGAATCTCTTTAACGTGAGTAGATGTACCTTTCTTGATCTTCTCCTGCACATCAACAAAAGCTTGGTCAATCAACTGAGCGAAGCTAGAGACGTCAAGGAATTCTGCAGCATAATGCTTCGACCACCAGTCGTGGAACTCTTGGGTGCAGAGGTGAGAAGGTTCAAAATAGACAGGAGTTAGGAGTGATCGATGAACATGTCGAGCGAGGTGCGTCGAACTCTCTATGGCATCGTAGATAGTGTTGGGAAGGATAACATGAACCTTCTTCTCGTACAGGCACTTGTGTAGAGTCTGGACCAAACCAAATTGTCGAGCGATAAGATTTGGTTGATAGGCCATCAGAGATGTTTGGCCCTTTAGCAGGTTGAGTCGATGAACGATAAGTCGAGGAATCAGGAATGCCTCCAAGACACGTTGCAATTCTTCTTCATGTTTTTTGAACGAGGGAGGAAAGGGCCTGGTAAACCATTCGGGACCATATTTTCTTTCAGCAAAGGGCGTCATCCTTGGTGTGAATTCATAGCGCTTGGCAAACATTTTGACGAAGCCAGAGAAGGATGCCCTAAGTGTCTTCCCTTCTTAGTTTGGGGTTAGCTGCACCAGTCGAATCCATTCGACTCGCCTCTCTTTAATTTCTGCAGCCTCTTCGTCCACAGACCCTTTGTTAGGGAGGCTAGCTTCAAAAGTGGAATTAAGCCAAAGCTGGAGTAGCCAAAAGGGTCCTGATAACAGGAGGTTCCCGTTGCTCTCTTGGTTTTTTAGACGACCAACACCTTCACTTAAAGACTCGTACAGACTGGCCAAAATCATTTCGCTTAGGCAGATGCCTCGATTAAGGTGCAATTGATTGGCTAGTGTTAGATATTTTCTTGCCACTTGCAAAGATTTGGTGCAGAATACACAACGAGAAAGCCACATAGCCAGAAATGCTATGTGCTCTTTATCTTCGACTGTGTCAGTTTGCTTGTCGTGGTAATGGTTCATGAAATGAGTGTAAGTGTGTTTGGTGGTTGCGAATCCTATAGTGTCTATAACATCTATTTCAGGGTCGCAAACTAGCCCATGTGGTCTTAGGCTCTTAGCCCTGTGATAGCAGCTATGTCGAAGAGAGTGGGTGTCATCATCCCATAAGGGAGATGGAAAGTATAATGGGTATTATCCCAGAAATACAAAGATGATGCCAGTAAAGTCGGACAGTAAGCAGAACCCGTCTTCGACATCATAATCAAGTCGTAGATTCCTAAACTCTTCCAAGTTTCTGCTTTGACTTTCTCTAACTTGGCCAGCCAGTTCAAATAGAGGTCAGAGTCCTTGAAATACGGGGTTGATCTAAATAGCCTAGACCCATAATTCAAATACTTCAAATTTATGTTCTTTAGGGCTACATTATCATGGGGTTCAGATGCTACCCTAGTTTTGTCTTTCTGCCCTAAAGGTTTGGTTTTGCAATATGAAGGAAAGAAATCACTAATGGTTGTATAATCTGTATCTAAAGAAGACAAAGGACCAGATAAAGCTAGTGGTTTCCCAGAAACAGTAACAGGAATCAATACCTGAGTCTCGTAGATATATCTTTTTTCTTCTTTGAGAGGCTCAGGGATGAATTGCTGGTTCTTAACCACTTTGGGTCCATTCAATGTAGCAAATGGAGGAAGTAGTGGCATGCTCTTTGGTCCTCTGAACTTCTGGCTTTTCTTTGGGTCTTGAGTGGTAGCAGTTGAAGATGCCATTGTTGAAAATTTGAAGAAAATTGGTTCGTTGAAGGTAAAGGGTTGAAAGTTTTGGAGGAGATGAGAAAGTGCGTAGTGAATACTTGGGAGTTGGAAAAAATAAAAATAGTTTCTGGAGAAACTATTTATAAAGTGTTTTAGAGACACTAAAAGGTCACTAACCATCATTAAGGAGCTAAAGCTAGTGGGACACGTGTCCTCCCAGGAGCCAAAGTATGGGCGGTGACAATTGCTACCTATGTCCACGATCTCCTAGACTCTAGGAGATGTTATGATGGTTGGGTTTTGATGTGATTTCCGAGGAGACGTTTTAGTTATAATCATAATTGGATGTGCCGTCATAAATTTGATTGAAAAGAAACTGAATAGTTTCTTGAGACGTGGGTTAGTCAGTTTTTGATGGACACTTTTGCATGGTTGAAAGATGGCATCGAATGGACACTATCAAAAAATGACCTTTCCTCCATTATTGTCGAAAAGGGCATTTTTGGGGGGTAATTTGTTAGCTTATAAATTCGACGCCCACATTAAATTGGAAGTGTTAATTGGAAAGCTAAACTCTTGAAGAGGTTTAAAAGAGCATTCGACTGGATTGTTGTGAGAGGTTTTAGTCGAGGATGCTCATAAGAGTGAGAGATACTTTTGGGACTTAGAGGATATTTCTAAAAGTTGGGGGAGTCACCTTCGACCGAGAGTACTAACGACGACCGACGTTGAGAAGTTCAAATTCAAATAAAGGAGGGAGTAGTTACTTGTGTTTCGCTCCGGAACAGACAAGTGGCACATATCCAAGGGTCAGAAGCATGCAACGCGACACTTGTCATGTGTTGATTGTCTTAGGAAGTTAACATCAGTTAGTTTTAGTATTATAAATAGGGGTTCTAGCAATAGGATTTGGTGTGTTGTGTTCACTTTGTACAAGTTACTCCAAAGTTACTCAAAGTATCCGTGTGTAGAGAAAAGAGTCTTGTGAGAATGTACGTGATGTAAACACCATTTATCTTTTCAATGCAATTTACTCCAATCGTTCATTAAGAACTTGTCCTTTATTTTTAACACAAGTTATGTTTCTGCAGTTTGTCTTATCTTCATATTTTTTATTTTTACCGCACACCTTCGACCCTTTCTTTTACATTTCCAGCCTTTTAACTTAACATTTTAGAACGTTGTTTAGATTATATTTTCAACAAACCTTTCTTCATGTTCACTGTCGAAGTGCTAGTTATTTAGAATTTACTTTAGGTTAGCAGTTAGCATATGTCCTAGGATCAATCTGATCGATCCTGTGAGTCACCAAAGTTAGATTTGGAAGATCAGCGGTTATTTACCAATTTTCACGGTAAACAATACTATGTATATAGTATATAGTTAAATTGAATACTAACTAATTTTATTCATTGCTTCCCACTTCTTAGGGTTTGTTTCACATGGTGATGATGATGGTGGTACATATATATGAATTCATTCTGATAAGGTACATATATATGAATTCATTCTAATATTGTATATGAAATTTAGTTTATTATATACTATGTATATTGTTTGTTTCATTATCCTTTTATTGAAAATGCAATCAGTTAAATTGATATAGAAACTTATAATCTGAAAATTAAGATGTATTTGAAAACCAACCTTTATCATGTCAATGTTTTCCGAATTGCATCCATTTCATTCAGCACATTGTATATTCCTTAACATAAAATTTATGGTTCAATGGTCTGTTTGCTTCAATTCATCGATATCTAAAATTCTACTTTACGTCATCATCGTCACTAATCATTGTGGTTGTTATGATCATGATTGTTATGATGATAAAATCGCGATGATTTGTGGCGATGATGAGGTAAACTATAATAAAAGATATCGATGGATTGAAGGAAACCGACCATTGAACCATAAATTTTATGTTAAGGAACATAAAATGTGCGAAATGAAATGGATGCAATTCGGAAAATAGTGGTGTGTTTAAGTTGGTTTTCAAGAACAGTTTAATTTTCAGATTATATGGTTCTTAACCAATTTTAATGCTTGTATTTCTTTAATGAGGTGTATGGTAAAACAAGCAATATACATTTTTATTTAATAAACTAAGGGTATATTCCACAACGGTTGAGACTCATAACCGTTTCCCATTGTGCCTGCGACTCGCGGCATCAAGAGGGCCCCCAAAACTCCAGGTAAGAAGACTCTACCGCTCCCTGGCAAGGGGGTGATAGAAGAAGAGAAGACCATCCCAGAGACTCTCGCGTGTCGAGAGGTCTAGCTGGCTGGTTCACAGAGTACACGCTACTCACTGCTCCCCGCGAGCGAATTCTGGCCGAGTGCATCAACTCGAAATTCCAGAAATAAGGTGTCCGCTTTCTGAAGCTGACACCACTCAAACCAAATGTTGACAAGTCCAAGTACTGCAAGTTTCTAGAAGCCACGGGCATGTCACCGAGGACTGCATCCACCTCAAGGATGCGATAAAAATCTTGATCAAGGAGCGGCACCTCAAGCAGTACACGAAGAGGAACGACGCCCATAGACAGGATATCCGGGAGACACAAAGGGTCGAGGATACGGCCCCTCCCACCGGAGAGAACGGGCTGCAAGTCGCTCTGATTATCACTAGACCAGAGGACTTCTACGTCCCTAACGAGCCCGAGATCCCCGCGATCGCTCGTAGTCCGTGGGAGAGTTTTCCCCCCGAGGACCCTGTGACCGCTCACAGCCCGTGGGAAAGTTTCCCCACAGCAATGGTTATATCTGGTGGGGGATTCAACAAGGTCTTCGTAGGGTCGATCAAGCGGAAGTTCAACGAGCTGATCGACGCGAGCTCAGCACAGACCGCCACGTTCGAGAAGGTACAAGGGAAGTCGAACCTCATCACCTTCTACCTCAAGGAACTGCCGGGTGGCACCCTTAACTCCACCATCCCTCTCCTGATCAGGGCGCAGATGGAGAACTTCGATGTCTGCCGAATCCTGGTCGACCAAGGGAGTTTGGTGAACATCATGTACGCCCACCTCTTCGAGACCCTCTAACTTAATGAAAGACATCTGACCCCTTACATGGGCTCAGATATCCAGGGTTTCAACAGCACGAATACCAGACCATGGGGTTATGTCGAGCTGATGGTTACTTTCGAAAGTGATGACACTGCCCGACAAGTCAAGACCCGCTTCCTGGTAGTGGACTGTCTTTCCCTATACCAATGTATTTTAGGGAGGACAACTCTGGCTGAGCTCACGGCGGTACCATCTACAGTCCATCTGAAGATGAAGTACTACACGATTAGAGGTTGGGTCGTGACCCTCCACGGGGATATCGAAGCTGCAAGAAGATGCTTCGAAGCTGCGACAAAGGGCTTGAAATCGATCAACGTCAAGTCCAAAACCGGAGAGAAGCCAGCCCCGGACGCAGAGCAGAAGCCACTCCCGCACATCACCACGGTGGACCTCGACAGTCGTTTCCTCGACGAGCAGGAACAAGGGGGAGCAGCGGACAATGACCTCCCAACTGAAGGCAACAGGCAGCCTCTCCACCCAACGCGCCCCATTCCAGACGGAGACTTCGAGCTCATTACTCTCAGAGACGATCCTGAAAGGAATGTGAAGATTGGTACCGGGCTCCCTGACCTGGCGAGGAAGCAGTTGATGGCTTGCCTCTGGGAAAATGTTGATTTGTTCGCGTGGAACACGTCGGAGATGCTCGGCCTCGACCCAGAGGTGGCCTGTCATCAGCTTACTGTAGATCCAACCGCTAGGGCTGTAGTACAACGTAGGCGTAGGTAGTCTCCCGAGAAAGTGGAGGCTGCTGAAAAAGATGTAAAAGAACTCTTAGAGGCAAATTTCATTTCATAGGCCAGGTACACAACCTGGCTGTTCAACGTTGTACTTGTCAAGAAAAATAATGGAAAATGGAGAATGTGTGTTGATTACACTGATCTTAACCGGACATGCCCGAAAGATGCTTATCCACTGCCTAACATCAACCAACTGGTCGAGAATTCTGCAGGCTTCAAGTTATTGTCCTTCATGGATGCCTACTCGGGGTACAATCAAATCCCCATAGCCAAGGCCGACAAGCAGCACACCGCCTTCATGACCGAGTCGGGCAATTACTACTACAACGTAATGCCCTTCGGCCTGAAGAACACAGACACGACCTACCAGCGGATGATGAACAAAGTCTTCTGGGGGGAGATCGACGACATGCTCGAGGTCTACATGGACGACATGATCATAAAGTCTGCAGAAGAAGCCGACCACGCAGCCCACCTTAAGAGGGTATTCGACATGGCGAGGAAATGCAAGATGAGGTTCAACCCGGAAAAATGCACCTTCGGCGTTCGGGCGAGCAAGTTCCTCGGTTTCTACCTCACAGAATGAGGGATCGAGGCGAACCCCGACAAGTGCAGGGCATTCTTCGGACTCCCGACGCCGAACTCAAAGAAATCGATATAATCGCTAAACAGGATGTTGACCTCACTTTCCCGCTTCGTGGCCAAATTGGCACAACACGCACTTCCATTTTTCAAACTCCTACGCCAGAAAGCCACGTTTGAATGGACCGAAGAGTGCGAGCAGGCGCTCCTCCACCTCAAACAAGTCCTTTCGCAACCTCCGGTTCTCTCGTGACCAGAGGGCGGGGAGGCATTATTCCTATACCTCGCCATCACGAGCGAAGCAGTCAGCGCGGTTCTAATCTGGGAAACCTCCGACGGGTAGAAGCCGATATGCTTCACCAGCAAAGCCCTCCAAGGTCCTGAACTTAGATACCAGCAGATCGAAAAGGTCGCTCTGGCCCTCGTCACCGCGGCCAGAAGACTCCGACACTATTTCTTAGCCCACACGATCGCGGTGAGGACCGAGCAGCCTGTAAGACAACTCCTCGGCCGACCAAACATGGCGGGGAGGATGCTCAGGTGGTCGCTCGAGCTCGCCGAGTTTGGCATCTAATATGAAGGGAGAAAGGCCCTGAAGGCCCAGGTCCTGGCCGACTTCGTGGCGGAAATGACCCTCCGAGAGCCTTCGACCAACGAATCCCAAAAGTGGACGATCTACGTCGACGGGGCATCCAGCTCGACAGGTAGCGGAGCGGGCATCATCCTGGAAAACGAGGAAGGTATATTGATTGAAGTCTCCCTCGCGTTATCCTTCTCTACGTCGAACAACCAGGCCGAATACGAGGCTTTCCTCGCCGGGTTACGGTTGGCTGAGGATCTCGGCGCCAAAAAAGTCAAAATATTCACCGACTCCCAGCTCGTGGCCTCCCAGGTACGAGGTGAGTACCTAGCCAAGAACGACAACCTCATCGAATACTTGGCTCTGGTGAAGGAAAAGATGAAGAAGTTTACCTCAACAGAAGTGAACCACGTCCTGCGCGAACACAATACTCGAGCGGATGTTCTATCAAAGCTCGCAAACACAAAGAAAAAACGCGGGAACAAGTCCGTCATTCAGGAGGTGCTCCCACATCCGAGCATCGAGAAAACCGTCCCCGCGGCTGACGTGAACGCTATTGGAGATGGCCACGGCTGGATGACCCCGATGTACGAGTACCTCAACACGGGTAAATTGCCCGACGACCCCAAAGACCCCGGAGTTGTTACGCGACGTGCCTGCTCCTATACGATTGTCGAAGGCAAGTTGTATCGATGCGACTTCTCGATCCCCCTTCTTAGATACGTCGAGGAGTCCAAGGTCCCCAGCATACTCCAGGAGATCCATGAGGGGATCAACGCGCAACACCTCGGCGGACGATCACTAGCCCGTAAAGCGTTATGAGCAGGGTACTATTAGCCCACCATGAAGCAGGACGCCAAGGAGCACGTCAAGAAAAGCAACAGATGCCAACGACACGGGGACATGCACCTGACCCTGCCTAGTGAACTCAAAATGTTCTCATCCCTGTGGTCGTTTTCCTGGTGGGGGATGGACATCCTCGGACCCTTCGTCGTGGGGTCTTACCAAAACAAGTACCTGATCATTGACATGGACTACTTCACCAAGTGGATCGAGGCCGAAGCCCTGGCCAAAATCACAGGCCACAACATACTATGTTTCTACAAGAGGAACATACTTTCCTGGTTCGGAGTGCCCCAGGCAATTGTCACCGACAACGGGACACAGATCACAGACAAGAACTTTCAGGACTTCGTCACCAAGCTGGGCACGGAGAAACACTTCACCTCGGTCGAGCACCCATAAACAAACGGCCAGGCTGAAGCCGCAAACAGGGTGATCCTACGAGGCCTGAAACGAAGACTGGGCGACACTAAGAAAAGGTGGGTCGTGGAGCTACACAACATCCTTTGGGCCTACAGGACAACCCTGCACTCCACTACCGGGGAGACCCCCTTTCGATTGAACTACGGAACCGAGGCGGTGATCCCAGTGGAAATAAGGGAACCCTTGCGAAAGACTGAGTTTCCCCTCGACGAAGAGCTGAACGATGAGGCCCTCCGAAAGGAGCTCGACCTGTTCGAAGAGATAAGGTCTGACGCATACCTTCGCGAAGCCTCACTCAAGCAGAAAATAACCTTACGCCATAACAACAAAGTTATTAAACGTGACTTTCAGGTAGGCACCCTTGTCCTATGAAGGAACCAGGAAGATTTGCGTGAAGGCAAGCTCACCGCGAACTGGAAGGGCCTCTACCGCGTCCGCGCAAAAACGGTGACAGGAGCCTACTACCTCAAAAATCTACACGGGGAGGAACTTGCTCGACCATGGAATGCTGAAAAGTTTAAACAGTGCTACCGTTAAACACTGCCCGCGACCCATCCGTGTCGTGACCACGGGGGCGCACTAAGATACAAGCGCGACTCCCCTCCTTGAGACAAGAAGACAAGGGCCCGCGTTGTGTGTGCGCGAGGACCCTTGATCCGACGGGAAGACATCAACTGAGCTCCACCATCGCCGTACCAGCTAGGCAGGGCACCCGGCTCGGGATGGGAAGCACACACCACGAAGCAAAGACCTCGATCGAGCTCTTACCCTCGTTGAAGGTCTGAATACAACTCCGACCACTCGACCAGTACCCTGCACTGCGAGGATCAACAAAGTCAAGCAAAAACCCTAAAATACTTAAACAAAAATGAAACAGATATATAATCAACATACAAACATCACACGTACAAGATAAAGAAAGACAATACATTGGAATCAGGCAGAAGCCCATTGTTCAAAGAGTGCGTACAAAAATATCATAAGCCCCTGGCGCGCAGGCCGGGCAAAGGTCATTAAAAAAACTGGCACGCAGGCCAAACAAACTAGACAAAAGAAAAATTAAACAACCGCGTTCTCCTCAGGCTGCTCGTCCGCCATGGTCTCGCCGTCCTCATCCTCCTCGGGCTCCGATGGGACAATCTGACCTTTAACCACCTGATGGTAAGGCTCGGTCCCCTCGGTGATGAGCTCGACACCCGGATTCACAATCTAGAGCTACTTCACAGCAAGAGCAAAGCCCACCTCGACAGCCCCAAGGACATCCTGCTCGGTCTGCCTAAACTTTGAGATCAGTTCAGCCCAATAGGTCAGCAGCTTGTCCTCATCAATTTCCTCTGCAACAGGTCTGACAGCTTTCTCTAGCTTAGTGATTCTCGCCAGAAGATTTTTCCTCTCCTCAGCGGCGTTCTTCAGCTTCTTCTCCAACTTTTCCTAAAGCTCGACCTAGGCTTCATTCTGCTTCTTACACTCCGCAAGGTCCTTGCCCAACTTCTTCATCTCAGCCTCAACTGACATGAAGTTGTCCTGCAATTTGGTCAGTTTAGCCGATGGACATGTATCATCGTTCAAGACCAGGGCTGTGGCAAAGACCCGCATCATCGCGTCCACGTCCTCCGCCAAGATTTTTCTCCTTGCAGCCCGATCAGCGCCCAAGATGGCCTGGGATTCGGTTGCACTAACGGCCGGAGAGTTGGCCCCTGAGAAGAAGTTAGGCCTCAGATAACAGGGCGGGAGCACGAACTTCTCACTGGGAGGGCTCTCAGTGAGGTCGACATGCGCCGGTTCACTGGTTCGCTGCCTTTTCGGGGACCTCTGCGAATTTAGAGATTGGCCACACTGAGGGGAGCTAAAGGAGTCCCCGGATGACGGGATGGGGCCTTGCCGTTGCTGTCGGATCTGATCGACTCGCCCCTTTCCACCCTTCTTCGAGCCTCGGTCAGCATCCAACTTCTTAACGCGTTCCTCCATGCTCGACATTTTGCCTGTAAAAGAAAAATAAAGCACGTCAGTAGACCCTAGAAAAAATAAATAAGGAAGCCAAGTCAAGGAGTTGCTCGCCACCTAATAGCAGGAGAGCGTCCTCGTCAGAATGTGTCTCGAGGAGGGCTCTCATGTTAATCAACCGAGCCTCCTCTAAAATCTTCCCGCTGTCGTCGCAGATAAATTTCCCGTTCGGAGTCATGAGCCGCACATGTTTAAAACCAGAGACGAACGTGACTATCTCCTGGTAGGCCAGCCGGTCCTCCTCGGCCAGCGCACCCGGGCTGAATATATAGTTGTCTGTGCCTTTCTTGAAATGCTCCTCCGTCCACTGCAGGGGGAACTTCTCCTCGAGGACTTCTACCCGCTGCCCATCTTTTTCTTTGAACAGCCGGTTATACACTGTCTCCGTAGCCTTCAATGTGATGGGCTTAACGACATAATACCGAGGCTTAAAGTGGCGGACATAGTCCTTGTAAGTCGAGAATAGCCTGCTCACTTGTTTGAAAGACACCCAACTATGCCTTCCATCAGTCGTCTGCCTCTGTAGGTGAAAAATACGGAAGAACAAGGGCAGAGTAACCCCGATGCCGAGGTACTGGAAGACGAGCTCGTATGCCCGTATGAAGGCAAGCGTGTTGGGGTGAAGCTGCGAAGGTGCCAGACGCGGCCAAGTGAACACCTCTCGTTGGAAGCCGCTAAAGGGCAGGCGCCAGACCGCCTCGTCGAAGGTGAACTCGTACATAGGGAATCTCATCCCTTTGAATCTCGAGCATATGCGGTGGTGTTCTAGAGGCTTGTACACCAGCCAGTTCTTCGAGGAACCCTCACTGCGATTCTCGACAGTGGCGAAGGCGTCACTGGAGTCCGTAGCAAACAAGGACGAATAGCCCAGAGGCTCCTCGCCAGCCCAATCTTCAGGCGTCCGCTCCCTAGCACCGGTGGTCGGCGCCAACGGGGAGTCGGGCTCATCGTCGGTCTCTATGATTACCTCGACCATGGTCTCCATTTTTACCTGAAAAGCAGAGGAAATTGGTGAATTCTATAGTCCAGATCAAATTCGCCCTTCCACCGCAAATCAAGTGAAAGGGCGCAGAAAGGATACTAGGAATTGCTCAACAGACATCCCCGGTCAGAGCCTTCCTCGGGAAGATCCCGCGCTGGGGGAACATCCCTCCGACCATGGTTAATAAGGGTGCTCGACCCTTGGACCTACCCGCATTAACAAGGAACCGAGGCATGAAGCTCAAGGTCACCAGCAGGTATGCTCAGAGCATTCATCCCACGTCCCCGAGACATTCTCCCGACGTCCTCGGGGTATTCATCTAACGTCCCCGGGACCTTCATCAGGTCCCCGACTTCTTCATCCAATGTCCTCAGGGGATTCATCCTGTGTCCTCGGGACCTTCATCAGGTCCTCAGGATCTTCATCAGGTCCTCGGGAGATTCATCCCAGTTCCCCGGGACATTCACCGGAAATCTAAAGAAGTCCCGTCGTTTTCGCCGAAAACTCTGTGGTCTCCCCGGGAACTTCATTAGTTCGCCGGAGAAACCACCGTGGAAAGCATTGAATAGAAAGAAGGGGCCAGAAACTTACTTGAAACGGCGGTTGTGAATCTCCGGTGAGGCGGCGTACAGTGGAAGGACGGCGACGGAAGCTAAAGAAAATGAGAGAAAGCAGTGAGCGGAGAAAGTGGAAACGTGCAAATGGCATGAACCCGACTCCTATTTATAGGGTCTTCACAGGACTCGAGGCGTCCCTAGGCACTTTAGTGCAAGTGCCTAGGATCCTAGCCGCCCTAGGCATTGATGACGAGTGACACGTGGCACTCAAGACCCCGTGTACGTCTTTTCATTTCCCTGTGTGCCCGCGTGATAAGCGTGTCCGCCTCTTTTCATCTCCCCACACCGTCGACCAGAAATGACCTTTTGGACGCCAGAAAGACATCAGTCCCCGCGACTCCAGCCCGACGAACATCCCTGCTCCTAACCGCCTACATCTTCCACCAGCTTGGCACTTCGGGCACGCTGCCCAACTGAACAGGTCCCCGAAGAATGGACTGGCCCTTAAGTCATTAATCCGACTCTTAGGAGCAATGACTTGAGGGGCTCCTGTTCTGGACTGGGCCGGCGCCTGCCCATCAGTCAGGCAGGCCCAACCCAAGGACATGCTAAGCAGCCCATTAAGGCCTAGTTCACCTCCTCGTCGGGCACACCCAATGACATTACCGTCGAGCAGACACTACATGGTCCGGGGAGAGGTCACGCCTCTTCCCCCACGTACTCCATGTGCTCCTCCCGCAGGGACACGTCATCAGGTGATTACCCACCTCCGAAAAAGTTGGTCTACCCACTTTTCGGAGATCTAGGGGTAATTACTCCAGGGCGAAGACCACGTGCTGGTCTTCCCTACGCCACTTAAGCCCTGACAGTCATCTGCATTGGGCCTAGTAACCCAACCCAGTGTAGACGACCGTTGGCCCAGCGCTGGGGGCACAATATAAATACCCTCTTTCACTAGAGGGTCAAGTATTCTAATTCTTACTCTCGCTACCTTCTGTACTTGCTTGCTCCGTTCCTGACTTTAGCATCTGAGTACCTTGCAGGTACGTCGAACCCATAACCTCACCTTCACATGCAAATGACTTTACCAATATGCCACTTGTGTTTTTATGATATGTATTGCTTTTCAAATTTATATATTTAGTATGTAGTATTTATTTCTCTTTTATTTAATATTTAGTATTTAAGAACTTTTATTTAATATATAATTTAGTATAACTAATTTGAACGTAGCATTTAAATACAGTAGATTTTAAATACAATAATATTTAAATTAAGCATTTAAACGTTCTAATTAATAAATTAAATTATTAACGTTGTTATTACTATAGCTTTTATAATTTATCATAACTATTTAAATAATATTTACAGTAAATAATTAGTATAAATTAATAAATTAAATTATTAACATTATTAATAAATTAAATTTTTATGTTTTAATATATATGTTTTAATATATACGTTTTAAATTATTATGTTATTAATAAATTATTAATAAATTAAATTACAATAATATTTACGTTTTAATATAAATTAAATTAAACTAAATTAAAAATTATTAATACAAATTAATAAACTGGAATTATTAATAACATTTATAGAATAATATAAAATTAGTAAACAAATATTAATATAAAATTAGTATACTAAATAAAACTTGTTTTAATAAACTATTTTGAAAAATTAATAATTACTAAAATTACTAAACTAAATAAACAAAAATAAAACTAAAACTAAACTAAAATTAAAACTAAAAATTAAATATACTGTAGCATTAACAAAACTAAACTAAATAAAAATGATTAGAAATAAATACTAAATTAAACTAATTAAAACCTATTAAAATTAAATACCAAATTAAATATTTACTGTAACAAATAATTATGTTAGAAAAAAAATTATATTAAACTATTAATAGTTAATTATCAAATTAAATTGTAGCAATTACTATATGTTTAGCTAATAATATGATATATACATTTAAGTGCAAAATAATAATTTTACATGAGAGATAGCCTAGTGGAAAAGATTTGCTCTTGCATTGCAAAGGTTGTGGGATCAACACCCACCTCTGATAAAATTTTAACCCACCTCCAATAAAATTTTTGAGTATTTATTTGTTTAATAACATAAACCAAAAATAAATAAAAAATTAAATGCCAACGTGGCAATAAAAATAATTCAAAAATAAATATAAAATACCATCTCGTCATCCACATAAGAAAAATAAAATAAAAAAATAAAAAACTGTCACATCAGCATTTTTGGTGACTGAATGTGTTGAAGATCAAAATTGAGAGAATCTTTAAATGTTAGGGGAATTTTTGCAAGTTTTTTTTTAAAGGGGGTTTTTCGGAAAGCGCCTATATGGCAGGGGGCAAAATGGCTATTAACCCTTATATTAATATATTAATATTAATTTCAGTTTAATATTAAACATATTAACATATTAATATTAATTTTAGTTTAAAATTAATTCTTTATAATATGTTAATATGTTTTAATTATTTAATTTTTATTTTCAGTTTAATTAACATATTTATTTAAATATATCATTAACATATTATAATATTAATATTAATATTTTATATTATGTTAATTACTAATATTAATTTAGTTTAGTTTTTTATTAATATTAATGTTGGAAATTAATGGACAATTAATGTCCATGGGTGTGTTCAAATATGACAAAGTTAAAGAGGACATCTTCAACCTCCACTAAAATTTTTGAGTATTTATTTGTTTAATAACATAAACCAAAAATAAATAAAAAATTAAATGCCAACGTGACAATAAAAATAATTCAAAAATAAATATAAAATACCATCTCGTCATCCACATAAGAAAAATAAAATAAAAAAATAAAAAACTGTCACATCAACATTTTTGGTGACTGGATGTGTTGAAGATCAAAATTGAGAGAATCTTTAAATGTTAGAGGAATTCTTGCAAGTTTTTTTTAAAGGGGTTTTTTCGGAAAGCGCCTATATGGCAGGGGCAAAATGGCTATTAACCCTTATATTAATATATTAATTTTAATTTCAGTTTAATATTAAATATATTAACCTATTAATATTAATTTTAGTTTAAAA